>JAOTQZ010001598.1:420492-433181 GCA_026546895.1 Pogonocichla stellata | reverse complement strand
GACGGGCGGCGGGTGTGCGCCTTGCCTCGGCAGAATCGCTCACCCCCGCCGACTTCAATACCTGGAATTATCGCAGAAATTAAGGAGTTTTAACCTCAATTTCGAGGTAAACACACAGAAGAACCAGTGCCCGCGTCTCAGGCTAGATCCCACAGGCAGCATGAGGAAACTGCTGCCGGCCCTAGAGGTCCGGCAGCGCCGCACAGAATGGATGCTTCGCTCTCCAGTGAGGCAGATTTTGGAAAGGAGGCGCATTTAGGAAGTAATTAAGATACAAAATCAGTATGGGAATGAAGTCAGCTTTCATGATTAGCTAATACATCTGGAACACATGTGTAGCACAGCACAGTGTCCTAAACGTGCCCCTTTTCAACATGAACCACAAAATACTTAAGCATCCTACAGTTAGAAGAATGACATGCGATTTTATATATATGTTTCTGGTTGTGCAGTAAAGGCACAGTAGCAGTGATAAACTGGAATGAGAAGCACATGCTATACCACATGTTGTTCTTTAGCACGTATTGTTTCTTCATTCTGGCAGAGGCCCATTTGACACTGAATTAGCAACAGCAAAGGCAAGTTGCTTGCTTTCACTTCCATTTATTCAAATGATTGTGCCCGGTTATTTTAAGTTGATGATATTTCCTCTGTTACTTTTTAGTTAGAGGGATGCAATGTACTAACTGGAACACGGGTAAGGCAATTGCCAATACCAGTTGAACAACTACACAGAATTTCAGAGTATCAGCAGCATCAGCACTCAGTGCTGTCCCCCTGTGCTATACAGCATCTCTGAGTTTGATTTACTACACACAGCTAGATTTACTAACTCCCCCATTTCTTTTAAGTACAGTACCTACATGAAACATTACTGAATGGTAGCAGAGACATTACGTCTTGCGTCTGACTGCCATGGTAAATCCAAGATCAGTACGTTCTTTGAAGACCAGTCTTTGCCTTCATGTCTTAAGTTTCTTTACTGAAACAGTAAGATCATCAGCTGTGCACTAGAAATAGTACCACCATGTGAAAGATTCCAAGTGTTCCTATGCCCCCTCCCATTCTACCAGCTCAGACTCCCCTTGCCACAATAAAGCAGACCAGCATTTCCCATCTCCCAAGCATGGTGCTGGATATTCCAATGGTATACAGCACCAGGTGGGCCAACAGTGATAAAATCCACCAACACTAGGGGTTTCCTAAATGTCATTGATGATTGACCCAGACAGTATAGACCATAAAGCATGAATTAAATTCAATTTATGAAATACCTAACAACTTTTCTATGCTAATTCTGTTGCACCAACCTCTACTACAAGTTAGAAAAATTAGTTTTGTGAGCTGCATGTTAATTTCAAATACTATTTTACTGTGAAAGCATTAAGACAGCTACTGCTGTTAAACTACATAGTTAAATGGCTGCAAAACCAGACATCACAATTTTAGCTTGTGAGAAATCAGGTAAGTAACAACCAGCCTACATCCAAAGGTGTCCCTTAAGCACTGAAGATGGCTTCTTCTCCAGACTGTCACCTGCACAGCCTTGACTGATGGTCAGTGCTAAACCATACAAAGAAAGTAGTTTGCCAGAGTGGCTGATCCAGGGACAGATTTTGTGGAATTTACATAATTTGAGAAAAGTGGAAGTGATGCAGACACTTGCTTGTACAGGTTTTCAACCCTCCCTTTCAATACTGTATCTAAGGCTACCCCTTCCATAGACAGCAGCCGTGTTCTTTGGAGAACTTTATTAAAATATATCCAAGAAGTAATCAAACATTTTCTAATGAGCCAGGAGAGAACTGAAGTGAGGAAAACATCTGTACAGAGGACAGTGCTGTAATGTTTTGTTTTCATGCTTTATTTCAATGTTTCACAGTTTAATCATTGTCTACAAAAATATATTTCTGAAACTCTGAGTCCTCTATAAAAAAAGCTGGTCAGCAGCAGTGACCCTGACAAACAGAATGTACCTTGGGATAGTGTGAGCACCTCCTGTAAGCAGATTAGTGCGGCTAGGGGAACTCCTGCCTCACCCTAGGAGACTTCTGTTCTTTGGGATTAAAGCTCTGCACTAGTTCTGGAGGAAGGCATTAAAAAAAAGTTATTCCACTTCTGTATACTGCACTAAGCTTGGGAAGAGGAGCTGCAAGTTCAGTGTATCACACAACAAAGAGTGCTAACAAAGCACTTGGCACTCAGGGAAAGAAGACATCAGTATGCTTTAGTATCAGTAAATTTTTCTTTGAGTTATCCATTCAGAACAGCCTTTGTATGGTGATAATAGGTTCAGGCTGTCAGCAGAGGTACAAACGGCACACAAGCAGAATAATCCTATAAATGCAAAGAGAGTCCTTCTTTGAGGACAGGATGAGGGTTCTATGCATTTTTAACTCAACATTTTCTGCTGTGGCTTTAATCAAAGGGAAAATCACATCCAATAACAAGCCTCTATCATGTTGGATAGAACAGAGCCACTATCAATACTGTCAGCTTCAACTCCTTGGTACCCATAACTGGAAATATTTCTTACATTATCAATAATTTAATTCCTATGCTTACTAGTCACTAGTGTATCTAGCCACCAAAAGTATGAACGGAGAAACTCAAGTTCCCCCAAATGAAGTCTTTCTACTCTTCCTTCGCTCAGTTGACTGTCTATAGAGTTACTTGCAGTTAAGAAGAAAAAAAATAAATCACCTCTTCTAAAAAAATAAATCTACCTTGCATTGTGCTCTAGAAAAGACAAGGTCAATGTACCCTGATCCTCGAAGCCCATAACTAGAAGCCCCTTACCAAAAAATAATCTCAGACCTGAACCCCTGGAATTATCAGCAGCAAATAAAGAGTAGTTATTGACAGACTGCTTCCCTACTGTGGTAATAGAAGATGAGCTCTCTGAAAACTTTTCCATACCTGCCTGTCAGAAGATCTTTCTGAGCCAGCAGCTTGTGAAATCTGAATTTCCTAGAGATTAGAGAATTCAGGAAAGTGCTGATGGTTATTTTAGGTACATCTGCAATGAACGGGCTTCTGAGCTCCAGGCTTTTGTTCAGAAAAAGTTCTCCTGCAACTCATGCCTATCACCAGTCTCAATCTGATCTGCTAAACCTGAGCAGCCAAGGAGGTATATGAATTTGAAGTAGAATCAGAATCATCCACAAAAACACAGAAGCCAAGAAACTTCACTGAGACGAATACCTTATCAAAAAAAGACAGCACTAGAATACTAGGATTATCTCACTAATACTAAACAGCTAAAGTGTAAAATTTGTAAGAAAACACCTGAAGTTTACTTCTTAACTATTTTCCTTTCTTCAGTTGCTGGGGGGTGTGGAGAAGGGGAGGAGAAAGGAATGAATCACTGTATTAGTAGTAAGCCACTATAGAGAAGGCAGTATTGGAGAAAAATTTTGAACCAGGAAAAAAAATCTGAGAAGGTAATTAGAATAACTAACTGAAAGCTTTCCTTACCTTCCTAAATTAAACAGCCTAAACAGAGGATTTTGTCCATACTTTAAGTTGTTTTTCCAGTCTGTTCCCATCTGTTCAGCTTCCAGTCACAGACACACAACAGAGAGAATAATCAAGGGAGGCACAGAAACACATAGGTTATGCCTCCCATATAGCACCTACTTTAATATATCCAAACATGAAGAAATCAGTCAGATGTTGTTACATCTTGTGCATGGAAAGGCTATCACTGAAGTATAACAAGATGAAATTAAAGGAAGACGTGGAATTAAAGAAAAATCTCCTGTGGAACCTCTTTCCCTGAAGACTCCACACCCCTCAAAGAAGCAATTCATATTCAATCATTTGTGAAATGGAGAAGACTTGCCAACAACAAACCTGCCTTGGCTTCAGGTGAAAAACTGAGAGTACTAATTCTCCTTTTAGTATCACAAAGCCTATTAATGTAAAACAAACTGCTGTCTCACATTGCCCTGCTGCCCTGCCCTGACATAGAGATGCAGTAGATCACCAAATCATAGAAAATGCTGAGTTGGAAGGGACCCATCAGAATCGTGTAGTCCAACTCCTGGCCTTGCACAGGACACCCCAAGAATATCGCCATGTACCCGAAAGCATTGCCCAAACACTTCTTGAACTCCAATAGGCCTGGTGCTGTGCCAGCCTCCCTAAGGAGTCTATTCCAGTGCTCAGCCGCCTTCTGGGTGATAAACTTTTTTTTTCCCCTGATTGTTAAAAAGCTGCCTTTTCCACGAGCACAGACAAGTGGAACATTACTTCTAGCTGATACAATTATGCAAAAATTAAAAAAAAAAAATCTGTATCTTTAAGCTTAAAATTCTAGTGTGATGGATCCCATGTGGATAAACACTGCCATAGACTACGAGGTACTTGCGTGTGAGGAACCAGCAACTGCAGCTGCACATTATTGCTACTTGCTGTCTCTCAGTGCATGCTTTTCCTACTTCTACGTTTTCTTACCTTCTCCAAGTTACAGACTCCGGGGTGAACAATTCTGAAGCCACACAAACATGGTGGCCACCAAAATACATTTGATGACATTTTACTCCCTTCCAACTATTTAAAAGGCTAGCTTTGACACTGTTACTTTTAACTTCTGGCCTAGAACTGCATAGAGAAAACTTTGTATGGTAAAGAAATAACTGTGCCTGTGCTATGCCTGTTCTCACAGGAAACAATAATTAAAACAAGCAAAGTAACACACAGAGCTTAGCCTGGCTGCCCTCTATCAAGGTTATAATGAAGACAATAGTCACAACTTCTCCAATTCACTAATATTTCTTCTAATATTCCCCCTGGCTACACTTAAAAGAGGTTCAGCCAAATTAAATTTAAGCTACAAGTCATAACTGAAAAGTGTGCACTTAAGTTCGGAACACCGAGGACCATCCCTGATCAGGTGGCTTCACTTCCATTTTCAAGCACACAAAGACAGTTCCCTGTCACAGAAAACTGAAGCAGATACATGGGAGAACTGATTCATTAAGCCAAGGGGAGGCAAGGTCACTGCTGCCATGCCCCAGAGAAGGAGACAGATTCATTAAGAAATTATAACTAAAAGGTTACAAAATAAAGGCAAGAGCTAAAGTCTGTCAGCAATGAAATGCATTCTCCTGTCCCATGCGAACAGGAAACAGTGTCTGTAGGGTGTTAAAGAAGGTCCTAGGAGGAGATGCCCTCCTACTCTTTTCTGCTGCCAAAGGAGAGAAACACGCTGCTATTGGTCAGCAGGAATCTCTCTGTCTGCATCCAGTTTGCTTGTCTCTCCTGGGGAAGGGGTACGTGGTGCAGAGTGAGAAACAGGAGGAATCCCATGAGCTACAATCCCTTCCACTACTGGTGGTTCTGGTAGCCCAGGGTTGGCTACTCCCACTACTCCTGGAGGAAACCTAAAACCAATAAAAACATAGAAATTACAAGCTTGTCCAACAGAATAATTCAAAGGAAAAGGAGCCACGCCCTCAGACGTGCTGAAAACAAATCCCTCTTTCTAACAGAAATGCTCTGGGATAGAACACAGGAAAAGTCTCCAGAGCTGAAGAGTAGTAGTGCTGTCCTAATACCAAATAATACCTGTTTGCAGACCAACCCAGACAGTCTGAGGTCACACACTAAGCATTAGAAGACAGATACAAAATTTATCTCCAATTGAAAATATCGTGAGGCACTCTATGAAGGCACCTGGAGGGCTAGGAATTCCCTCCCCAACAGCAGGAGGGGTGTAAGTTGCAGTTATCCTTCACTGGGCTCTAAGGCAGAAAAAGTAAGAAGCTGAACTAATAAAACAGCTAGACGCAAGATGAAAAATAGAACAGTGACAGTCATGAACTGCTAATGAACTATTCTTCCATCACTTCCATTCTGCATCCCTATGCCCTCTCCATAAATACATCTCTGTACAATACAACTTCTGTAGATCTCTCATAGAAGGAAAGAAAATATATTTCCTACTTTGCAGATGGAGGACAAACAGAAGGAAAGCAACCTGCCCACAATCACTTAACAGGTTTGTAACAGATAAACTCAAATACACTCTCTTTAGACTACTGAACAAATCCTCAGTGATCCTCAATGTCTCAATAATAGTCCATATCTGGGCTACCTGTAAGAACTGTGCTTTGTTTATATAGCCCTAATAATATGCACGACTCCTAATGTAAAGTTGCAGTCCTTTCTTGGGACATTCAGCAGGCTTTCTAATATTAAGATATCTCTTGGGCATGACTTCTAATGATTTGGAAATACTGACCAGTATGCAGGTGGAATTAAATACGACCAAGTACATGTTAAATACTTGTACAGCTTTAGAAGTGCTGCTGTTAAGTTTTGGGAAAGAGCTCATATAGAGTATATAGGAACAAAGACATACCTGTTTGCAGGTACAAGCAGTTCTCAAACCCCTGGCCTACTTCAGCAGGAAGATATGCTAGGATAACCTATGTATCTCACCTGTAAGCCGCAGCTCCGTTGAGTTCTGGGTGGACAGCTGCAGGATCAATATTGGACCACTGAGCTGCTAACAGCAAGTACTCCTTATTAACACAGTTTCTCAAAGCATCAGGTATGTGACCTGCAAGGGCACCAAAAATGACAAAAAAAACCAAAAAAAAACCAACAGTACACAGGTAGGAGAGACTTGTTTCCTGCAGCATTTACAAAGGAAAGTGGAAAGGCAAAGTGCAAAATCTTCTCATCCACCTCCACAGGATAACAGTGGGTACGGGAGACTCTCCTCTAAGCATCTTTTCTTCCCACTTCTGTGATCATGTGAAAATTATTGCCACAAACTGCAACTGCCAAGCCTCACCTTTTTCAAGAGAAAACATGTTCTGCCCAAGGAAAAAAGCATACAATAAAACTGTCAAAGGAATTTTTGCAAAGGATTTGAAAGATGTAGGTAAAAAGACTTTTCTGAGGGAAAGAGCCCACCCTGGCATTAGGTACAAGAATTCTCAGAACGGCCTCAGAAGGCAAAGATACAATTATCAACTTACACTCCAGTTCCAGAAACCAGTTAATGAGTCTAAGTTTTCAGAACAATCAGCATAATCCTTGCAGTGAACTAACAAAAAACCACTAATTCAGCAGCAGCTGCAAATCTTCTTCATTACCTGTAATAGCTCTGCGGATCTCTTTAGCTGCGTCTTCTCTGGATTCAATGGAAGCCTGTTCACTGTACCAGGCAGTGTGAGGAGTGCAGATAACATTGGGTGCATCTTTCAATGGCCCCTGAGCAAAACTGGGGGAAAGAAGGAAAAATAATCACTTTTTCCAGAAGTGATTACCCCATCTGTCCTCTCATGCATCACTATAACCCAAATAACAACACCAAAAAAAAAAAACAACCCCACCAAAAAACCCCAAACAAAACAAAACACCAAAACCCAAAAAACAAACAAACAAACAAACAAACAAAAAAAAAGCCAAAAGAACCATCCAGTTTAGGTGAGCCACCAGATAGCAGCAGGCATGCAAGTAAAACATTACCTGAAAGGCTCAGACTCATGCACATCCAATGCTGTTCCTCTGATTCTCCCCTCTTTCAAGGCTTGTGCTAAGGCTTTCTCATCTACCAGCCCTCCCCGGGCTGTGTTCACTAAGAAACAGCCCTGACGCATCTGGAAGAAGAAAAATAGTATGTGCATTGAGAATGAGACTTTTTATGGAAGCTAAGTGAATCTTGGGAAGTCTACTGGAAATGAGCAGGAGTCTGCATTGATTAGATGAGGCCTGGAGGAACTAGGAGTGCTTTCACTGCAAAGCTTACCACAGGGGAAATGCCTGCAAGCAATGCTTGAGAAATTTGCTTTAAAAATCAACAAACAAGATCACAGGACAACAAGGGCAAAAGTGGAACTCTCAAGTTCTGCACTCCATATTCATCCTACTACATTAAAAAAAAAACCAAAAACGAGGACAGGAATCATGAATCAAGTATCCAGCTATACAAAACTGGACTACAATGTCAAAATGTCTCTCATAATAGCACTGGAAAGCATTCATAGACTATTGGAGTTTAGCCCGAGACTGGTTTTGCAGTGGGCTTGGGCAGAGAGGCTTTGGCAGTGCTGTGTAAAACAATGTACACAGTCTCAGCCACACCACATCTAGCTCCAACCAGTGCAGTAAATTATTTCAAAGATAATTTGAAATTACAGAAAATATTCTTTATAAAGGAAACTACTTTGCAAGAAGAGTCAATCCTTTTCTTCTCTTAACATAAAATTCTATACAGCACAAAGCACAGGCACCCGGATCCACACGCTCCCAGCCTCCAAAGGCCGCAGAGGCACACAACAGAGGCAGCAGGATTCACATGCTCTCAGCCTCTGTGAAAGCAGCAGTTTCGGTTTGCATTCATTTCCACAGTGCTCTGTGGGGGAAATCAAGCTCCTGCTGCACCTGTTTAATAGTGAAGTCATTGATGAGGTGATGGTTATGTTCATTCAGGCTGCAGTGCAATGTGATGCAATCGCTGTGCATTAGTAGATCCTGCAGGGTTCCTACTCGCTGTAAACCCAAGGATCGCTCCACTCCATCCGGCAGATAGGGATCATAGAAAATCACGTTGAAGCCAAAGGACTTGGCTCGCAGAGCCACTGCCTGTCCAACTCGGCCTTCACAAAAGAAAACCCACAATCATCAAGGAAAAGTAAAACAAACTTTAAAGACAAGATACTGGGGTAGACTGGAAGCCTACACTGAAGTTTACTGCCAGGGCCCAAGGTACTGCAGCCCTGGAAATCCCTAGGATTGCCACAGGGATCCAGAGGAGGTTATTCAGTGCTGCTCTTATGTAGCCAATTCTGGTTCTTCCCCAAGCAATAGTCAGAGCTTAGTCAAGAAGCAGTTCTGTTTTCAAACCAAATCTAGACTGAGGCAGAGATAATAATCTGGCTACAAAAACTTGGAGAAGGAATTGGTAGCCACCTTTCAGGCAGCTTTGTTACTGATACAGAACCTAGCACAGAGGGAAACAGTCACCGAGAAGAGCTGTATGAATGTTCCAATTCTTCTAACGATTGAAAAAAGAATACCCAATCCCCTGACATATACCCAACTCCTGAAGATATTCAGAATAAGGCATTAGCTTTCCTTAGGAGTCAGTGTGTTTCACAAAGAACAGTCGTAGAATTATCACTTTTCTCGGTATGTGACTCTTAGCTTACCAAAAATATTCACAGTTCTCTGTTCAGTCTAACAATTCCCATCACTTACCTAGTCCAATGATGCCCAAAGTCTCCCCACGGATACGCACAGCACCTCCAGCCACCTCTCGAATCTGCTCTACACTCGAAGCTCGATTCCCTTCCCGCAGAGCCTGATGGAGCCAAGTAACACGGCGATAGAGGTTCAAGATGTGGCAGAGGGTAGAGTCAGCAGTCTCCTCTACTGAGGAGGAAGGGATGTTGCAAACTGCAATGCCTACAAAACCACAGAGGTCATATAAGATTTTTAGCATCACAATTCTAAACCAACATAAAGCTCGTTAAGCACAAATGTTGAAAGATATTCAGTACTCCAGAACTCAAGAAACATAGGATTCATTTCAGAACCTCATTCTACAACAACATAGATGTGACCAGCCATTTTTTCAATCCCCCAGGAAATACCATTCTTATAAATATCTATTTGATTGACACACTCGTCAGAAAAACAAACAAACAAACAAACAAACAAAAATAAAAAACTGGGTGGACCACACAAATGATACAAGCAACTGACTGTTTTAAGAGATCAGCATTCAAAAAGATGCACTCCTTCCACACATACTCCTGACAAATTAATTAATGCAGACTGTAGAAGAATTGAGACAGATGGCTGAGCTCCTCATGCCTCATGGTCCAGATGCTCATTGCAAGCATCAGCCTCTCCAGGAGCAACAATAAGTAACTAACTCATTCAGTGCAGACAGAAGCCCCAGGAGCTTCTCTAAATCCCTTTGAAGTTAACCTTAAAAATGACAACACATAACACTCCCACTCTAGAAGAACATACAACCATAAGAACCATAAAACCTATGGCTACAACTATCAGGTAAATTAGTAATGCAAAAAGAGTTGAAGTCCTAGAAGCATAAATTACTGTCAGAAAAGGGAAAGATGGAACACTGTATCAAAATCTGGTAAGTCCTGAGCAGTCTACTGAAAAAAATAAAAAAATAGGAGGGCGGAGGCTGGAAACATACCATTCCATTCCTGCTACCCTTCATTCGACAAACCAGACAAGAAATAAAAAAAATTAGATGGAAATATGGTCTCTTCCCAAACATAACCTTAGGCACTTGCCAAACCAAGGCAACTGATCTACCTCAAAACTCCACTACCTAGCTAAAAACTGGAAATAAAAGCTAGGCAATAGTTGAAGGCATCAGTGTTCTGCAAGCCTAGTCAGAGAAGACTTTTGGCTGAACTCAGACCGTGCTTTCCCATGAGAATTAGGAGTGCAATGGTAACAGACAATCCCAGATATCTGAGTGTTTTTCTCTACCAAATTATTTCCAATTTTGCCATAACACCACACAGACAACTCAGAGGACATGAGTAGGGGTGATAGAAAAACCCAATTTCTCTTAATCTCACTGGTTACCATCTCATTCAACTCTAGACAAGCCCCATGCATCCATCTGTTACACAGCCAGATACAGATTTGTGTTCACACGCAATATTATACCTAAATGTAAAAACCACAAACACAGAAAACAGCCCTTCGGTCTGAAGATTCAGAACACACAAGGAACAGTATCTTGCCTCTGAATGAATTAAAAGGCCTGGCTAAGCATGAAAATAACCATTAATTGTCCATGAAAAAGCAAATCTGGCCATGTGTAAGGGTCATCACACTCCAAAGCAAAAGTGGCAAGCAATGGTCTGATGGTGAAAGAACTCTGACTCATTTCACCTTGGATTAATGAGTGTGCAGTGGGGGGAAAGGGAAATCTTCGAATCTGAATGAATCAAAGATATGGATGGTGACCTTAAGTAGAGAAATGTAAGACTAGTCTAAGTTGCAAACTCAGCACAAATACGTAAAGGCTGCATGAAAGCCAAGGACCTTGACAGGAACTCTTGAGACTGTTCCTTTGAATCATCCAAATAAAAAGGCTCTTTTGACCTAATTCAAGCACTAGCCCAATATACACTCTCCATTTATTAAAAATTCACCTGTTCTTACAAAGCTGAAAATCGCAATACTTGCCTATTTCAATTTTATATAATAGTACCAGTATTTGATTTAAGCTTAACAAGACCTGCATTACATTAAGGAAGCTAAACTTAAAAAAGAGGGGGAAGGGTAAGTGATCCACTTCACCTAGGAGACAAAAAAGGTCCAGAAGTCTCACTGCCATCTTCCTAATAAATAGCACCTTTTTGTCACCTGATCCAGACACTTTTCACATGCCTAGGATTCTAAAGGGATAACTAATAAAGTTTTGTATCAGAACCTACTTGCATATACAAAATTAGGATGAAAACTCATGAAGCATTTACAGTGAGTTTATCCTGCATCAGCATTTGCAGGCAGCTTTCAGACATCACTTTGCTCAGCAGTCACAAAATAACCAAAGTGACCTCACCAAAAGTTACCTAGACACCATATTCAGGTTCCTGAATGCCAAACAACGAAAAAGACACCAACATCCATAGCAGAGCAATCTGTAAACTGAGAATCTTTATTTTAAGCCGCCTATTAGTGAGCTTCCTAAAGACACCTGATACCAACCAGCTCCAAATCCTTGTGTATAAAAGTTTTTAAAGGCAGTCAGTTATAAAGCGCAAAAACACGTGCAGTGTTCCATTTCACAATCAGTTCTGATCACAACAGATACCTAATGGTGTCATCATACCTAATTCTGCAGCAGATTTGATGTCAACATTGTCATAGCCACTGCCAATACGCACAATGACCCTGAGGGCTTTGAATTTCTCCAGATCCTGACGAGAAAGGGTAATGGTGTGATACATCAGAGCTCCTACTGCCTCATTCAGCACCTATAACAAAAATCAGTCCAAATCAATATCTGCTTTGGTTACCTAAGAAGTAATGCTCTATTTCTGAATCTTGCACATCTTCCTGCCCACCTTTTCATGGATTTCCTGAGTTGACTGAGCATCACAAAATGCCACTGTAGCAACATCCTTCAAGATGGGCATCTCCACAGTGCAATCTCGTCCATCCAGGAGTGCAACCAGTGGCCGTGCTGGCATTGGGCCATTCACAATAGGAGGCCGTATGCCTATTAAGAAAGTCAGCAGGAGTGATTACATGACAGACAAGAATTCTGGAACCCTCATCTGCTAGTCCAATAAGTTGCTAATAGTATTTAGGAACAGATTAGGCAAAGCAAAAGACATGAATAGAAAAAAAACACGGGGAAAAGACATTGGGAAAAAACCCACAACCACCTCTGCCACTACTGAGATGAAGGAAAATAAAGCATGTATTATCAATAATAATACATTAGAGATGATCTACTCAGTAGTCCTACTCCAGGATCCTGAAAGGAGTGACAAAATCGTTTCATACCTCCTCCCCAGTGACCTGCCCCACCTCCATCCCATCATGCCCAGATAGTATTTCCCCCTTAAGCGAGCAGAACTTGTACATCCCCAGAGCCTCCGACTGTAACTCGCATCCGGCCCTCTCCAGAAGGCCGCAGGCAGCGCCTCCGCGGGCGGCGGGGCCCTGCT
>JAOTQZ010001598.1:378355-412397 GCA_026546895.1 Pogonocichla stellata | reverse complement strand
AGAGTCCCGAGCGCGGCGCTCGCAGCCGCTGCCCGGCTCGCTCAGCCTCCGGCTCCAGCTGCCTGGGCGCAGGCGGCGGGTGAGAATTGGCGATTCGAACTGGGAAAGGCGGCAGCTGCTTTGGCCCGAACGGGGAGCCTCCGGTGTGGTTGTGGCCAAACTGGAGGGACACTTTGGGGAGGGGACCGTCTGTCCTGGAGGCAAGGCGTGAGGCGGCGAGGGGAGATGCCGGGAGCCGATCCCTGAATGCGGCCGGACGAGCACAACGCAGGGATTCATTCTCCTGAGCTGGTCCCGGCTGCGCCGCGCTCTCGCTGGCTTCGCCCAGAACAGTTTTTGATAACTACCCCCTATGCATTCGCCCTCTGCAATGCTTAAGGCTCATAGTTTTCCGAGACTAGGCTCAGTTTGCCAAGACCGACCCAAGGAACTCCTGCAGAGATGCAGCTGATTGTTTTACTCTGCCTCCTACTACTGCCAAATCACAAGAGCTGAGGATTGAAATAATTCCTTTTTCTAGTTCATCTCTTGTTCAGTCTTCAGGGCTGATGTGACTAGGAATAAGGAAATTAGAAACTGCTCTGAAGCATTCGTAATTTCTGTCTAGGAGTGCTTTGCACCCAGAAAAAGCTGAAGCTTTTTGACTGCTAAAAGAAGGGTCGCTGCACTTAGACCACAGTAGCAACTGGCAGCTACACGATTGCAAAAGATTTCCCACAGTTTGCCATGTCCAAATGCAATGTCTTTGGTAACTGTGTTTAATAAAGGAAGTGTTCCCTTCTTTAACTGTTGTCTCTTTAAATACCGTGGTGCACCAGCGCCAACAAGATAGACATACCTATATGACAGGACATTGAAAAGGGAGAATAAAGGTGTATTGTATTACCTAATTTATTTCTCCTAAAGTATAAATAATCATAATGTGTTAATAGGTTATTACCTTTTAACTTTTTTTTTTTTTTTAAACTACAGATGGGATTCCCATGCACATAGATCTTTAACATGTTCTGCAGCCTAGACCACAGATCTAGAAAAGATTTAGCTTTCTCATTCTTTCACATTTTTACTGGACTACTAAGACAAGATTTAAAAAAAATGAAATAACTTGTCAAACTTCAGGGCTTACAATGCACAGCTAGTAAATGATGTCTATAGAGGAGGACTGTTTTAAAGTTGAGGTTTAGAGCAGCTTCACCTGAACCCACTGAATGCTGGATACAAAGCATTCCTGATGAGAGATTTTTCAGGGAGTTTGAAAAGTCATCAAGTCTCTATGTAAGTGCCAGGTGAACTACAAAGTACAGTAAGTTGCTAGAAGAACAAAGAAACTTGTACAAGTGAGACAGAGGTACACATAGCAAAAATGAAGTGAGAGAACAAAGTACACAGGGAAGATGGAACACTGGGCAATACGAGTTGTACCAAGATTTCCCCCTAACTTATAGTGATGGCAGACTGAAACAGTACTACTGCACCTGCTGAACAAGAGAAGGATAGGTATTATGATGTACCCAGAGAACACTAAAGGTAGATGTAAGGCTCAGCACAGTCATTTCCTAAAGCCAGCTAAGGAATATTGACCTGAAGGCAAGAAACATACCAGCCTATATATAAATTTTATTAGGAAACTGTCATGTTTCAAGACTTCATTGTACTTGTACCGTAAACATAGATTCATATACTGCAGAAATGGAGAAAGACTCCAGACTGAATTCACCTACCCATGACAACATAATCATAAAATTATAGAAAGACTTGGGCAGGAAGGGACCTTACATATCATCTTGATCTACACCCCTGCCATGGGCAGGGACACCTTCCAGGAGACCAGGTTTCCCCATGTCCCATCCAACCTGGCCTTGGGCACTTCCAGGGAAGGGGCAGCCATAGCTGCTCTGGGCAACCTGTGCCAGGCCCTTATCACCCTCTGAGTAAAGAACTTCTTCCTAACAGCTAATCTAAATCTTGCCTTTTTATTTAAAAACTGTTCCCCCTTGTCCTATCACTATCTGCCTGCATAAAAAGTTGCTATCCCTCCTTTTTTGTAAGTCCCCTTTAAGTACTGGAAGGGGGTCCATTGGAGGTCTCTCTGGAGCCTTCTCCAGGCTGAATAACACCAGTTCTCTCCACCTGTCTCATAGTGGGAGGTGCTCCAGCCCTCGGAGCATCTTTGGGCCTCCTCTGGACCCATGCCAACATGTTAATGTCCTACCCAGGGCTGGGTGCTGCACTGCAGGTGGCATCTCATGAGGACAGAACCTACTCCCTTGATCTGCTGGCCATGCTGATTTTGATGCAGTTCAGGACATAATTGCTTTTTGGGCTGCAAGTGCACATGAGCAGCTCACCCCTGAGAACACCCAAGTCTTTCTCTGGAGGGTTGCACTCAATTTGTTCATCTCTCAGTCTGGGATTGCCCTGACCCAGGTGCAGCACCTGTACTTGGATTTGTTGAACATCATGAGGTTCTTATGGGCCAAGCCTTCATCTGCATTTTTGGCAGGGATTTTAGGGACTGGGTTCTATGTACTTCAATTGACTGCATATCAGCTCTTCAGATATGAAGCTACTTGCATCCCTTGTTAAGGGTTCACTTTATTATGCAAAGAATGCACATTCTTCAGTCTTCAGGCTCATTAAAGTAGTTGTTTTTATACCCTATAAATGGTTTTCTCAGTACATCTCTTAATGACCAGCATATACTTTAGTAATTGCAGCAGCACTGACTCACAGTACACAGTATGGTGTTACTATGTGCTTATTGCACTGTGGTTTTCAGTGCCCAGACAAAAGAGCTTCTTCAAAGCAGGCCTCAGCAACCCCAACGTTTCACAGGGATTTACTAGTCCCTAAAATACAGAGCAATCCCTGATCCTGGCCAAGTTGAACAAAATTATTTTGGGGGCTTTTATTTAACCTTTTGTTCCCTCTTTCATTTGTACTCATCCTTGTTTTTCTAAATGGAGACAGCTCTTGTTCCTTAACTACTCCACATGAAAGATCCCAACAACTTTTGTTTCTTGCAAGGAATCCTTGTTGAAGACAGGATGCCTGCAGAACAATGACAAGGTGCTTGTGTGGCATTCATCTTGACTCGGGCCCTGACAGTCTTTTCTCTTCCTGATCAGGGGACCTCATGGCTCTGCCCAACAGTGACTGTGTTGTGGCAGAGCAGCTGTGCCTCTCCGACTCCACCTGTAATGCCACATACAGGACCCTGGAAAACTGTGCCCTGGCCAAGACTCGCCTCCTTTCACTGGATCACGATAGCAGGGTCAGATGTCTGAATGCAGAGCTGGACCTTGGGAACAGCTCTTTGCTGCACTGCAGGTGTCACCGGCGCATGAAGAGACAGGAGCACTGCTTACGCGTTTTCTGGACCGTTCACTCCAGCATGACAGATGGTGAGATGAAGTAAAATATGTTTACAAGTTACTAGTAAGGCTTACCCCCACTCCCTAGCTGAAAACAACTGTGAAAGTCCACTTCCCAGCACTGTAGGTAATTGCTCTGGAACCATATCTCCTAGTAAAGAGAATTCATTACTCCTCTGTTTGATAAGCAGAGAAAACTGATCTGGTATGGGACCAGCCCTTCAGATACACCAGCAACCTTAAGAGAAAAAGACAGCTACACTGAGATAGTTAGATTTAGTGCTGTGAAAAATACCTCAAAATGGTCCTGTATGTCCATCACTGAACACATGTGATTATAACACATATTGCCATGGCATCCCTAAGTGTTCTGCTGCTTTCTTTTGTGGGATGCTTCTACTTGACCTCCCACTAGAGCCTGCCTATGCTGCTCAGCTCCTCACACTTACTGAAGCTGAAAAATGCAAATGACAACATAGACCAAATTCCAGCTGGACAAAATGTAATGAGGGTTTTACACAGTAATAGCTTTGCATTTCCGGAAGAACCAATCTTGGCATTTGGCTTTGAGTGAGACAGAGCATTTCTGAACTCCAGCCTGAGGAAAGAACCAGGCATAAATAAGAAAAATATCCATTTAAGAATAAACAAACAAATAAATAAAGCTGGTCACAAAGCATTTCTCCCATCTCCCAATGCATTAAATATCTTGTACCTTGCCTAGGTTATTTCAGTTTGGAGACCTCTCCCTATGAGAATCCAGCAAATGAAGAACACTGGAAGACAGATTATAATAAACTGGCAGCTCTGGTATCAGGTAAGAATTGTAATCGTTATATGATATAATGCTGCCCTCTCTTATCTTTTCATGGGTTGAAGATTATTAAGAACAATTTGGGGTAATAGCCCCTTTAATCAGAGGAATGCCTGTTCTGACTACTAGCCTAAATTTGTCACTCCTACCAAGTGTAAATATAGCCACAGATCCAGGCCCATGAAACTAGTAATAACCCACAATGATCCATTTTCTGAAACAATCACCTATGGACCAATAAAAACATATTCTTTTGTAACTAGTATAATTACAGTGTCATGCTGCAGGCACATAGAAGGACTGGTTTGCTTTGTCCTTTCTGATTTTTCAAATCTGACCATCAACAAAGGAGTACTGCTTTTATACAGAATCTCTTCTGGAGACTTGCTTCATGGTTTTTGAGTTTCTTTTGTCTTTATAGGCTCACAGTTAGCAGGAGATGCAACAAATCCATGTCTGAGAGCAACACACGTCTGTAATCTGAGCAAGAAGTGTTTTCGTCTGCGCACAGACTATGCCTCCATCTGCACCAAGGGAGCAGGAAGTGAGGATGTGTGTGACCGGCGCAAGTGCCACAGAGGGCTAAGGAATTTCTTTGAGAAAGTTCCTGAGGATTTCACCAAAAGGATCCTGTTCTGTCCATGTCAAGATGAATTTTGTGGAGAAAGACGCCGTAAAACTATTGTTCCTGATTGTTCCTTCCAGTATAACACCAAACCAAATTGCCTCTGGCTTCTGGACTCCTGCTTAGAAGACCGTATCTGCAAGTAGGTCAGGCAGCAGAGGATGTTATCCAAGAGAACAACATTGATACTGATGGTCTCATTTTCCTTCCCACAGATCCCGACTGGCTGACTTCCAACAAAACTGTCAACCTGTAGACATGTCTCCAGATGGCTGCTCTCTGCACAACCATGCTGCATGCCTGCAGGCTTACATGGGGATGATTGGTAAGTGATATCCACAGGAACATACAAAGTAGACACTTTCAGGCCACAGACTTGCAGGCACTCTACTCTCTGATGCTGTATAGGACCATCCTGGTCTCCTGCAGGAGGCAGCGCTCAGTATACCGATGAATACTAGTTGATGCTAGTGCTCTCCCTTGCCTCGGAGGTAAATGCAGTCTAAAAAGAGCTCTTCCTTGGCATTTTTTGCTGTACTTTGCCCCATCCTTGCCTGACATTTCTGGAAGCCTCTCTGCATCATCAGCTGGTGCAAAGCACTTTAAGTGCCTCATCAACAGCACTCAGGGGCTTGTGTGAACTAAGTCATTGTCATTCCTAATGTGGGAGTTACATCCCATCACAGCAGTGATTAAACACAGCATTCCATCACTGCCTGACTTTAGACTCCTGATGGCTCCTTAGTATTGTGCACTGTGTTCTCAGGGCCATCCAGAACACAGGACTACTGGCTGTTAGAAGGAAGGTCATCTTTGGTTTTAGTTATTTACTATGTACCAACCTACTAAAATGTTTTCAGAGTGGCTCAAAAGAGGACGTAAAGAGCAGCAGTACCTCAGAAGCTGTAAAATTCTACTATACCTTTCATTTTTCAGATGGCTCTGCTGGTTTTGTGCGAAATGAACACTGCCTGAGTGGCACACTACACGTGTGCAGTATTTGTTTGTCAAAAGGCACCTGGCTACACAGTGTTGCCAGCTACACAAGAAACAAGAGTACCTTTTGCTGCCATGTCAGTACCACAGCTGAGTCCACGCAAGTCCTTCACATCCTAAAATAAGAGTCCTTCACGATTTAATGCTTGCACCATTAAATGGCTTTCCCCCCATCAGTTTGCACTGAGCTCTGCAGGTACACAGGTACAGTTCTCACCGTTGCTTCTGCTGTGTACATGTCACAATTTAATGCTTACACCAGTTCCAGTTCTCAATACATCTCAGAGTGCCTGAGTCAGGGCTAGCAATCTCAACACTTTCTCACAGCTCAGCAGACTTCAGGTAGGTTCATCAAGCCTGGGCCGCTTAGCTGGCACTCCTGACCTCGCCTGGCTAACTCGCATGGGTAACATGCTTATCACAGTGGAAGGCTTCTGCCTCCAGAGCAGCATTCCTTTAGTATAACAGGATTCATAATGCTTCTTTCATCTGGGGGGTTTGGGACAGGCACACCCATGACACCCAACTATGTCAGTAACTCCAGTGTGGAGGTCTCCTTGTGGTGTACGTGTGAGAACAGCGGCAACCAGAAGGAGAAGTGTGACCAGATACTCGGCATGTTTGAGAGCAACAAATGCCTTGGTAAGCATCAGTCACATTACAGACAAGCAGCTCAGCAGAGAGCAATTTAAATCCTGTGGTTTCAAGATCCTGTTCTATCTTCTTCTGCAATGTCTCCGTGATCTCCTCTGCAACCTAGGGGACCAGCCTGGATCTGCTCTACAAACTGTTTCTGTATCTTTTGGCAACATTTCTGTTCATCTCAAACACCCTTGAAGCTATTTCCAAACATCATTCAAATGAAGGGCACTGCAAAAACATCACCAAGGGGAGATTAGACATGCTGTATCCATAGGTTGCTGAGTAACCACATCTGTGCACCAGGATTATGGGTCAGGATTCCCCTCATCCTGTTTCTGTACTCACCCCCGGCCCTCATTTACTCAGTCAAGATAAGTAGCTGCTGATGAAAGCCTGTTACTAGATTCAGCATAGCAGTTGCAAAAGTCTCGTAACATCCAACTGTGTAATCCTAAGTCTGTATTTTTTTTAGCTCTGTAGCATTTTAGCAATATACCTTAATGAGATTTAAATATTTTATGTTTGTAAAAGCTTTAAAAGGATATAAACCAGCATAATTACATAAGTGATTAATATTTAAACCTACCTCCTGCAGTATATAAAAGCCTTACACCCAGCACTATAGACACATCTACAATTTAATCATCTCATCCAAGATACTACAAACCTGCCCCTTACAAAATACAGAGTTGAGAAAGTCACAGAGGGACCCAAAAGTCTTCAAGTACAGTTCAAACTGTTTTTGCAGTCTGCTCAATCTCACAAGTAAACCCACAAACTGACAGGCCATTCACGAAACAGAGAATATGTATTTTCTAAGTCAAAGCCACACAGCCTGTGAGTGCCTTTCCTAAAATAGCTTCTGTAGACTTCTGTTCACTAAACTCCAAGGTGTGCACAAGAAAAGCATAGTAAGACTCTTACTTTACTTCTGTTTGCAGAAAATACCATTTGGTCTCAAATGCACCTGAAGCAGAGAGCTCTAGAAAGACAGGAAGACTTACTTTATTCATCTTCCCTAAGCTTCCAAGGAGACAGTGCCAGCACATCTCTCTCTTCAGCAATGTCCCAGGTACGCAATGCTTTGTTGCCTTCACTAAGGAGTGAGTCAAGTAGCCTAGAGACAGTAGTTGAAAAACCTTGGATCTGGAAATACATGACTTTGGACATCAAACCAAGGGATGCGATGTGCATGCAGAACACTGGACTACTTTAGCTTAAGTTACTCCTTCCAGGGACAAGCAGAAATAGGAGGCTGCATGTCTGGCCACAGGAGTTTCAATAGTCTCACATTAGTGCTCAAAACTAGAGGTTCTGCAGCCAGAAGTCTGAGCATAAATGTGTCTAACTGGGATTCATCCCTCCTTTTTATTTCCTAGGTGGCTGAAGGGAAGACACAGCAAGACAGCTCCAAACAGAGCAGTATGCCTATGGCCTCCTCTGTATATTCTGGAGCTGCTACTTCCTGGCCTTCTCTGGCTCTGTTCCTGCCCCTGTTGCTGAGCCCACATTAATGTGGCATAAATGGAATCTTTCTTTCCCATATTATTAATATTATTCCATATCCAGGCATGTCCCAATACAGATTTACCTTTGGGAAACAGAAGGCTTTCAGACAAGAGGAACTGCCTTAACCCAGAACAGCAATCACTGGAAGCCTCCCACATACTTGCACCCTGCTTTCCCCCTGTCAGTTTGCGCCAAGCTCTGCAGGTACGGTTCTCACCATGGCTTCTGCTGTGCACACATTCTGAGTAACAGGCTAATGTTCCAGCTAAATAGGTTCAATCAGAGGTCTGATTTCTTTCAGAACTTGTGCAGGGTTTGGTTTCTGACTGTAGGGATGACTTGAATGTGTCTCTGAACACCCCACCATCTGGAGCTCCTCCTCAGGCATACGATCATTGAATGGTTTGGGGTTGAAGGGACCTTACAAAATCATTTAGCTCCAGCCCCATGCTATGGGCAGGGACCACCTTCCACTAGACCAGGTTGCTGCAAACCCCATTCAACCTGGCCTTGAAGAGACGGGGCAAGCACAGCTTCTCTGGACAATCTATGCCGGTGCCTCACCACCCTCACAGGGAATAACTTTTTCCTGATATTCAATCTAAACATACCCTCTTTCAGTTGAAAATCGTTGTTCCATATCCTGTCTCTAGAGGCCCTGGCCAAAAGTGCCTCTCTGCGCTTATCATCCCTCTGATGTACTGAAAAGCCACAACAAGGTCTCCATAGAGCCTTCTCTTCTCCAGGCCAATCAACATCAACTGTCTCAGCCTTTCTTCATAGGAGAGGAGTTCCAGCCCTCTCATAATTTTCATGGCCTTGTCTGAACCTGCTTGAGCAGGTCCGTGTCAGTCATGTACTGGGCACGCCAGCGTTGAAGGCTGAACTCCAGGTGCAGAGGTGGGGTGGGGCAGAGGGGAAGAATTGCCTCTCAGCCTGCTGGCCATGCTTCTTTTTGTGTAGCCCAGGCTGCAGGATGGCTTTCTGGGCTGCAGGTGCATTTTACTGACTCATGTCTAGCTATGTCTCCAAGTCCTTTCCTGCAGGGCTGCTCTCAATCCATTCACTCCCCCACTCTGTGTTGATATTTGGGGTTTTCGCAAACCAGGTGCGGGACCTTGCACTTGGACTTGTTCCCCTTAATGAGTTTTGTTGGTATCTACTTCTCAAGCCTATGAAGGCATAGAGTAGAGCTTATCATCCTAAAGACTAGAAGCCTGTGCTTCAGGGTGGGTTGCAAGTAAAGCTCAATAAACATACACATGTAGTCCCTAGTAAACACCATCTCTGGATTACTTTCAGTTCCTTTTTCAAATCTATTCTTTTAAGTATATGATAAATACCAGTCCAGATCAAGAACACTATACTAGAGTTTATGCTCCATTGTGTTTTGTCCCTTCAACATACACATAATCCATTATCATGGCTAGTGACACAGTTGGGCTTTGTTGTTCAAGATGAACGGTGCTCAACTTCAGTAGATTTAGGCTTATCTCCACAACCCTTAGAGAATGCATTTGCTTCATTGAAGGTGCATTGACCACAAATTCTGGGACATTCAGTTGCAAAAATGTCCTTGTACCTGTCCACATATTCAAGTTACCACTGTTCTCTTCCAGCCACCTGCCCCATCTTCCTCCTCTGCCAAGCACTATTTCATGGCCTGTTTATTCTGAATGTAAATGTGTGCGCTGTGTAACTGCTGTTAGTTTGTACTGCGTTGGTCTGTTAAAATGTGGTGTTAAGTGAATATTGATTTCTGAGCATAGGTTAACAGTCTACAATCAATTGTGTGCAAGAGTTGCCTCACTAGCCAGCCTACATTTTCAAATAGCCAGAAATTCAGCTCAAAACAGCTCCTCCATGAGCCCGTTGCTCATCTGAGAGGCAGCAGATTTGAACAATACTATACACATCCAAGCAAGATTACAATCCTGAACAAAGGCAGAATAGCTGAGTATTTCTTTTTATCCTGTGTTTTATCTGTTGCCAGGGAAGCACCAGCTAGGTAATATGCTGTCAGACACCTTATTACAGAATCTTGCATCGTTGTGTGTATCAAAGTAATTATCCTTCTGCAGTGGTAATATTTCCATTTCCAGTTCCAGACTTCTGTTTATTTTCTAGGCAGGTAGAGCAAAGAAATCATGCATGCAGCAGCAGCATCTCCTCTGTCACACAGAGAAGCAATGTATCATTTGCATGCAGTGGGAATGAATACATCTTCTTAATAAACAGAAGTAATAATGCTGGTATTTCTCATTACCTACTGAAATATGGGTATTTGGAGCAAAGACATGTTTCCACATGTTTGCCACTATTAGTTAATAAAAACAGAGTCCATATAACCCTAATATAGTATCTACATTAGAGCATTCTCCATATGATGGGATTTAGAAATGTGTCAAGACTCTTGACTGTAATGTAGTAGCATCTGTCATCTCTGAAAGTTAATGGAGAATGACAGGGAAGAAGAAAATGTTATTCTTTCCACTATTCCACATAACAGAGAGACTATTCGTGAGAATAATGGAGTAGATTTCTGAGCGATCTGTACCACACACACTGGTACACAATGTACTGCATTGATCTTCCACTCATCTGCGCTGTGATCTTTCCTCTTTCCCAAATTTAGTGCTGTAAGACAGATTGATACGGAAAAGGGGATTAGCATTTTCTTGTTTCTTTTTCATGCACCTTTATATACACAGCTGCCTCTTAGCTTGTTCATCAATGACTGCAAGTAAAATTCACTTCTAACTACATCTTGATTCATAGGTACTCACACTGTTGGGAGTACAAACTCATTTTCACTTAGACTTTTCTAACACCTATCTCCAAATACCACAGTTTTTCAACTACACAGCATATATGCATACACAACTTAACTGCTACTAGAAATATCATGCCAGTATCACTATCAATTCAGTTGTCAGCACAACTAATGTTCCAAGACTGACACATTTCCTAAATCCATTCAGAACAGCTCACTAACCATACTACAGGGCAATTAACAACCCCCCTCAGCTTGAAAATGACATCCTGTGAGCACCTGTGGTCTCACAAAAGATAATCCACAAAACACAAAAATAATCCAATAAAAACTCTCTATCCAGACGGTCTTAACAATAAGCATTTAGCAAGCATATACAAGGAGGGAACCTTCTAATTACTGTAATGTAGATTATTTTTTAAGGAGTAAAATAATGCGAGGTCTGACTAATAAAATTTATCTTGCAACTCTAGAAGTCTCCTGCCTTCCTTTGCATTTCATAGAAGCTACACTTCTTGTCTCCACTGATGGAGGCATTATGGAACAGAAATGTTAAGAACAGAGTTAGAATCTCTTACAAAGCAATCTTGACAACTTTTACAGATATCACTCACTGTCAGGTACTTCAGATGTGGATTCTAGAAATCTGATAGAGCCTTAGATCTCTTAACATGATCTAATGTAGCATTTACAAAGGGCATTCATATAGTCCTCCAGCAGTGAGCTCAGCCAACTGTTAGATAAGTGGCTTCTTGTGACAAGTGGGAGAAGCAATTCACGTTTCTTGCCTGAGGTCATAAGCAAGATGATGCCAGAAATAAACCTTGATTTTGCAAGTCCAAAATTAGTGTCCTTGCCTCATTCAAATCATTCCCACTGCCTCCAAGAAACACCTATGTTGTAGTAAGAATCAAGTGGCTGCAGCTTTCCTTTTAGAAGGGGGAATAATATGTTATTGCAGATGACAAAAAGCTAAAGCACTGTTGGGTTCAAACAGTGATTCCTGGCTACAGATCCCTCTCAAAATCAGCTGCCAATAAAAAGTAATTTTCAGTTGATAGGAAAGGGCTACAGGTTCAGCATTCTTCATATAAAGAATGAAAGTACGTTTTTCAATACATCCTAAAAATCATGTCACTCTATTTGCCAAAATGGTAGGCAACGTTATACAAGAATAAAAAGGAGAATTGTCAAAGTAATCTTTGAGGTGTCCATGAACCAAGCAAAGTTTTTGGGGATAACAGTAGAGCAAGAGGAAGCCAATTAGCACTGCTGAGCACCACAGGATGGTTCAGCACTGCTATGGAATCACGACCCACAGCCATTCCACAGCTGCTTCCCCCACTGAAACAGATCCTGGTAAATACAATCAAAGGCTAATCACTTCTTCCCCAGGGACTTTGCGGCTGAACCTTTTTTCATTTGAGGCAGGGTCGGTTGAGGCTGAGCTTGGTTAGTCTCTAATGGAAGCTCTTCTGATAGGTGATTAGCTCTCCTCCAGGAAGTGACTTGGTGTTTGGGTTTCTTGCAAACCCCAGGGTTAGCAGAGGTCAGGGGATGCTGCACTTTCTCCAAGTGCCTCCATGAAAATAGCCCCACATACTTTCCATTTACAGCTGATCACCTCCATTATCCCCAAGCTAGGAGGAGATGATCAGCAATTGTTAAGTGCTTGAATCAGACTAATAGCTCACTGCTAATTCCCCCAGTAATGGGAATCTAAATTCCTGGTAAACAAACGGACTGCTTTTCACACACAGGGATGAATGCCAAAAGCCTAATATTAGAGCTCTGGAACTAAAGCTTTTAGAGCAATCCTGTCCACTCCAAGATGTTTAATGACATTATGTACTAAATAATTAGAAAATGAAGGCCCGCTTGGAATCAATGAGTTACTGTCTAATTAAGATGACAAAGGGGCTCTACCCTTTTTTAAACAAGTTTATACTAAAATGGTGTACCTGATAAATGGTTCTGATAACTGATTACCTTTAGGCAGAACAATCAGACATTAAGCTAGCACAAAAAATTGTGTGATTTTTGGATCATCTTTCTTCCCACTGGTCCCACCTGTTTTCCTGTAAGGCATGTGATTCAGCTGTCCCTCCCCCCATCAGATGACAAAATTTATTAAGCAACACTCAAATCACTTATCCTGATACAGAGAAAATCATCTTTGCCTCTGCTTCACAGAGTTCACACCATGAGATGCTTGAAGAGCTAAGAGGTATGGACTGGACCCTCTAGAAGCACTTGGCAAGAAGAATTGCTAGTGAGCCTGAGAACACTAGAGAAGATTATTTATATACAGAAATAACTGTAAAAGACTGAGAAGTGTTCTACTGATAATATGGCTGACTCAAAATTGATTAGTAAATCACACAACATCCTTATCTCCAAATTGAAGAGATAGAAGTTTGAAGGGTGGACAAATTGGTGGATAAGGAATTGGCTGGATGGATGCAACCAGAGAGTTGTGGTCAGTGGCTCTATGTCCACATAGGCTGAGCAAAGTGCCACTGTACTCTCCTCTCTTTCACCTTTTTCTCCCCACCAGTCTAGTACTTAAATTAATTTATCTTCAATGTAAGTTTGCCTATTAGATACTGATATTATAGGTCACTGAGCTTCACTGCAAGAAACTCAAATTTCTTTAACCATCTGCACATAGTAACTTGTTCTCCAGCTTTCCAAACCATCAACTTCTTCCTTTTTTTTTCTCCTCTCCCTAAAGAATCTTTTGATTAACTGAAGTCAATTTTGCTAAGTGCTAGTGGCTCTAAGAAGCTTGTTATGTCAATGATCCCCAGGGCTCCATTATGTTTTCAGGGCTACAAAACAGGAATTGCTGGTCTTTCTGTAGAAATGTGAGATCAGCAGCTAATTCTTCCAGCCACAAGCTCTTTGGATTTCACAGCCATCATTCCAAATCAGAGTATGTGCACCTGTTATGACTGTTCTAGCAGAAATCAGCTAAGAGATTTCCGATCTTTTTTTCTCAATTTCAATCCATTCTTGTGCAAAAATTTTAATGCACAAGGAATCCAGTTCCACAAATACACTACACAACCAATTGCTATTCTACTCCCAACTGGAAGCTGCAGTGTTATCTCAACAGAAGCTCTGTTGTGCACTGAACACTTCATTTTTAATATGCAAATACAAATCACAGTGTAAATGAAACTAATACAGAACCACAAATCACAGTGAAAATGTCGGTTTTATATACATTTTGAACACAGAAAGCCCCTGAGAGAAAGATTATGATTTGTCATGAAGCAATTTACTATAATATTTGGAGTACTATCTGAGCTGTTTTATTCATACTACGTAGGACATAGTAGTCCCTCTACAAGGTTGAAATGCTAACACTGAGAGCTCAAGCTTGGCCTCTCTTCTCAAGCATCACTGAGTTACATATTCCATCTGGTAAATCAGGCACAATAAAATGGTAATGAAATGGAAAAAATTATGATTTGATCGATTTACTAGTCTATTTTTCATTTGCTTTTGACTGATCTCAGTTAGCAGCTGTCACCAGGAGTCCTGCTATCACTCATCGTAGCATAGTATTGCTCAGGCATCCGTGTCTGTGTTTAGTTCAGATTTTCAAGCATGAACTTTTCAATTCAGATTCCAGTTGCCTATGTTAAGGTATTTCCAAGACTGACTGTAAGGCGCTGTTTTAATTTTTCTTCTTCAGCTGTCATGAGATGCTGCAGTCCCCACTGCAAGAGAAAGCAGCTTCCTGAAGCACCTGTCACTGGGTTTGAAGCTTCTACAAAGGTAAAAAAGTGAGAGAATACTGACTTCACATACTTTTTCCTGAGACTCCTAATCTTCTCCTAAAGAAAAACAGGCAAACACATATGTGGCAACATCACACATAATGAAGCCAAAGAGCTGCTCATGATGAACTTCTGCAAACTAGTGTCTTTAACTTATTAAGTGATGTAAAAAAACATGCATTTTATTTTTTTCATATGTTGACATCAAAATTTCCCAAACTGAGAACTGGTGGTTTGTAGTTTTGGCAATTATGAAATTATGGTTTCATAAGCAGATTGCCTATTCCAATCTAGCAATGTTTTTAGCTTGATTTAAGTCCCTTACATCTCAGTTGTTTCATAACCTAAACCATACAAAATGACCCATTATCCTCAGGTCTTCCTAGCCCATCTTTATCTCAATTTACACCTTCCTTGGCAGCCTCAAATCAGTCAAAGGAGCTAATAGTCCATGGGGAACGAAGGTTTAGAAAAGCACCCAGTCAGTGAACCAGCTCTGGACAGGCTTCCTAGCAACACATGCCCTGGAAAAACAGGCAGAAATGGAGACAGCAGAAAGATAATCTTGCTTTACAATTTAAAAGTAAAGTCAATCCTTTAGATGGTCTATTTTGCACAGATTGACCTAATCTGAGCAAAATATAACAGAAGGACACATTTCATAACACAAACAAGTAGACAGCTTCAAGCAGGGGGCTCTTTTTCAGCCTAATGCAGATGTCAGTTAATTAGAGTAGAAGGCTCTATCATTAGCAGCCAAATCAATATAAAAGGAATTAAGAGCTTGAATAGCAAGCTTTCCTGCTTTCCAGCACAGCACCCAGGGCTGTATTTAGCTAAAATTCAATACACATTAGTGGACAATCAGTGTAGTCTTGTGTAGTCTTGTATGGGGATGTCTTCTTGAAATATTTTAATTGGACTCTCTAGTGTTATCAGTGCTAAACAAGATGTCAGATTAACGTAGATGCCTTCCCAAATGGGACCGGCAGCCCACAGGCTGGAGAAGCACATTTACTTCTATTAAAACCTCACTGGTTTTCCAACATGTATTAATAGTATTATTTTCACAGCTACCTTAAGAGTAGCTGAAAAGCATCTTTACATACAGCTGCTCCATCCTGTAAAACTCAGCAGCCTCCATACTGGCAACAGCAGATTCACCAGTTTTTGCCATTTCAGTGCCAGGCTTTATTACAGAAGAGCCCATCAGTCATACCAGACCAACAGTTTTTACTCTGTGTTTAACACCTCTGCAGAGAATACCAATCTAAATTGAAATCAGCAAATGTAAAATACTCAAGTGAGAACTCCTGTAACTGGTATGAGATTTGACATGGCACACTACATGTTGCAGCATACACTTCTGATGACAAAAATTGAAACCACTTCCCATTCTGCAGCAACACTCTCTTGGTCTCCTAACCAGGAAGTTATTTTTCCTGTGTTGAATTTTATCTTTAAAGGCAGCATACAGCAGCTACATTACAAATTTTCTGCACTGTAGAGTGGATGTTACAAAACAAATCAAATCTTTCCTCTGAAATGTTTTATCTAACAAGATCCAAAACAAGTAGATCTACAGAAGGACAGGACTCAGAGAAAATCCTTAAGTTTATATCAATGCAATCTGTGTGTTAGCTTTAAAATGTCATATCACTTCCATTCTGTCTTGGAAAAAAACATGAAGCCATTATTTCTCCCCAGTAATAAATCATCTAAGCAATCTAGTACTTTCTGTAATGGAAGTGCTATACACTGTATCTTCCATTACCTTCCAGTTTAATTAAATATTCCTTGAATAAATCTTGTGCTTACACTCTTGTGACATGCTACCAGTGCTGACTTCTCCATTTATAAACTATCTGGATTCAGTCCAATCATCCCTGCTTATTGTACCTGTCACTCCCTGAAAAATCCAGACTCTCAGATTCAGTCTTCCTTGGACCTTTCTATGCTAGTTACTGATTTGATATGTGTGTAGAACTGAATTAATCATATGAGCTAGGTACCAACATACCTCTTGTAGCTTGCTTCTTTGGAGTGGCCAAGAGGTTGAAGGAGGATACGACACCAACATTTTCTGAAGTGAAACTACTAGAAGAAATTCAATTTACTAAGCAGCAACACAGACACTTGATTTAGGTTCCGTCTTCAGTTAGGCAGAAAGCATTGATTCAGTGAGCATGAAGAGCCTCCTCTTTGCCTTTGAATACAGAATCTTCTTACTCCTCTCCCTTAACAGTGCAACAGCAGTGTGGGAAGATGACTTGGGACAAATATTGAGCAATTTTAAAACATGAGTATCCTTCAAATGGCTATATATTTCTAGCTCACTGAAACACCATGGTGATTTAAGCTAACCTGCTTTGCTTTTAGTAATAACAGACCAGAGGAGAGTGTATGTTCAGCTGCCTTCCTTCAGCAGATGAAAGGGTATCTTACAGAGAGGATGCTGTAGTAGTCTAAATCACTATTAACTTAATGATTTCAGTCATCTGACCAAATCACACTATGCAACCTTGGAAGAGATGGCCTCAAGTGCCGTAAAGGTATTCCAGAGCGTGTCAACACAGAATGAGGATAAGCAGTGAATCACGAGCCACTGGGACCAAACCTACATAAAGTGGTATTTTTCTTTCCTGAACCAAGGCAGTTATCAGGAATTGCTGTAATCTTGTATTTTGCTATACACTTTGGTTACTGGGATTCATCCTAACTATTCATGATGATAAAAAAGCAATCTACTTTTATCAGAAACATCCCTACATATTCCCTTATATTGCATCTCCATTATAGAGATGCAATCTAGTGGGTTTTGTGGGGATTTTATATTTCCTGCTCTTAAAAGAGAGGAAAAAAGACATAATCCATATACATGTTTAAAATACTTTAACAGCCTGGGCATCTAGACAAAATTCACAAAACTCTCTCAGAAATACTTTAAAAGTATGAATTACAGAAAAGAAATACTTAAAAGGCTAGAGGTAGCACTAACCATATCAGTGTCAGAGTTAAACTGGAAGTCCTTATTACCTCAATTTCTGTTGACCTGTGGAAAATTCACAGGAAACAAGCTGTCACTGAAGTGACTACTGGGTTTTTTGGACTTTCTAATACACCATAATGCAGCTAGCACCAGACAATTTAGATACACTAAATTCTATTTCAGAACAGCATCACTCTCGAATAAAGAAAATAAAGTCAATTATGTGCAGAACATACTTTAGAAATACTTAATGTAATTTTCCTCAGGATGCCTAGTATGGTACACTGATACACCAAGGAAATAAATTTTGCATTTATATCAGATCCGGTGACAATGGGAAACACTTTTGCAGCAACTTATCAACATGGTAGAAGTCTACATGCACACTACTTTATCTTCCATCCAGATCAGTACACTTCAGTTAACAAGCTAGCAATTTTAATCTAATTAGCACAGGTTAAAAAAGCCTTGTAATCTAGCACTGCTGTTTACTTGGATACTCATGATGTCCTCAGAAATTCTTCACTTGAGCAAGGCTTGCAAATCATTGTGTTCCAAAAGAACTGGTGAAATTTCAGGAGCCACCACAATACTGAAAAGTTTTTTAAAATTCATTTTATCACCACAACAGTAGAAAATAACCTGCTAAAAGACACTTTAAACTTAATTCTAACAACAGACCTATGAAGCAGAAAGAAAATTACTTTCTTAATACATGCACCAATTTATGCTGGGGGCCACCCAGCTAGGAAGCTGCATTGCAGAAAATGACATTGATCCTGGAGGCAACAGGCTGCCCCTACTGCAGATGGGGTGGGATGCATTAGGAAGAGCATTGCCAGCAGGTCGAGGGAGGTGATCCTGCTCCTCTGCTCAGCACTGGTGAAGCCACACCTGGAGTGCTGTGTCCAGGTTTGATCTCCCCAGTACAGCAGAGACACAGATCTACTACAGAGAGTCCCACAAAGGGCCATAAAGATGATGAACCAGAAATATTTCACAGATGAAGAAGGTTTTCGTAGTAGTCCAAAAAGCCTTCTAAAGTACCATGTTTTAGACAAGTTTCTTCCTATCAGATACTAGTTTTTTTCCCATAGGCGTAAAGGACAACACACAACCCAAGAGTTCTGTTTCATAAACTCTTCAACTATCCTTCATTTACTCACCTGCTGAACTTCTACTTACTCTGGCTATTAAATAACCTCTCAAACAAACAAAACCAAAAGCAACCAACCAAAGAAAAAAGCCCAACCAAATCCAAACCAAACCTGGGTGACTCTCTTCACTTTATCATCTTGCTCAGACATTAGTTAGGATTTCTGCTCTTGAGCAGTGATAATGATGCTCATCAACTTTCATAAGCTGTCCATAGCTGCCAAGACAAGCCCTTTGTCAAGGTAAATTCTACAAAGGTATCCAGGGTAGCAACATCTTCAGCATATTTGTGAAGATGTTAGCCACACGCTTTTGACAGCTATCCACCTCTGGTTTGTTTTTGTTCTCCAGTACATACAGCTCTACTTTGCACTATGCCTTCATTTGCCTCACAGGACCTGTTATGCAGAAAACAGTCAGAACATTATTTTCTGGAGATTCACTGGTTTTATAGCAGTTGTTTAAATAAATCACTTTTTCATTGATCCAGTATGCAGAAAATATTAAACACTAGGGTTCAAAAGAACATTAAAGAAACATTGTGTTTTATTTTAAAAGATCATGTTGATGATGACATCCTTCCTATTAAGTATATACTCTCTACAACACTGATGCAAAATGGAAATGCTACCAAGCATTCTGATTCTGTGTTGCACTGAGTATCCATAAGTCCCCTCTCACAATCAGGAGGAGCTGTGGGTGCCAGGCATTCAGTTATTTTGCAAGGTCAAAACTGTATAAAATGGTACTGCCTTAAAACATAGCAATGGATACCTGTTCACCATAAAACATCCTCCTCTTTTCTGAAATGGAGAGTAAGTATAATAAAAAGGGGAGGGGGGGCAGGTGCCTGGACAGACCAAATATAAATAAGGATTTTGCAGAAAGAACTTCTAAATTTCCTGACATTAGAAATTTGCTCTGACTTGCTAAGTAACAAAGCTCACACATAAAGAAACTACTAGCAGCTTTTTTACTTTTTTTTTTACCAGACTGCTATTTAGCGCTCCGAGAGGGAGGATAGGGAAAGAAAAAATCACTGCATATCAATAACTTCTATTTATTCCAGCATAAGATTTCACCAATAACAAAAGGGATAGTTCTGGCCTTTCCAAATCCACTTGCCTCACTCTTGACTTCAGTGGCCCCAAGAAAAAACCGCAATGGATTTGAAACCAAATGAGTTTTTCAGTACTGCCTAGGTACACAGCCATTAGCACTGAAGTGAGGATGATAGGTGTAGGACTAACCTTCTCAGCACATACCCACACTTGTGTCAGACAGCAGTGCAGTGGAGCCACGGGCTGCAGGACCTTAGCACTACCCAGGCTGCTCAGCAATTGCAGATTCCAGCTGAACACACGGCAAAATGATCACTGCTCCTTGGATCATCTCCAGACTCCCTTCTCCTCCATGACTCCAAGGATGCACAGCCGCACACTAAATGCAACCCAATCAAACAAACTCCTAGTTCCTAACAGCCAGCCTAACCATAATTTTGACAACTGGTTGAAACAAATTTCTTGGTCTCCTGAAAAGGGAGCAAGCCCATGCTCCATTAAATGGGGAACTGCAGTTTAGCAACAATATTTCTGGAATAACAGAATACTAAGTATCTGCATGATTCTTTACAATCTCACTGTGAGATCCAGAGTGGGCAATACACTAAGGAAACGGTGCATGCTGGTTTTTGCAGCATAATATGCTGAGATATGATATGCACGCCTAACTGCTACTACTTCCAAGCTCATCAAAAGCTGCAATTAAATCAAATCTCTCAAAACTAGAAAATATATGGCATGAGGCAATGAATTTTTCAGATATGGAGAAGTGATTCAGGCACAATAAACACTTTTGCTGCATTAGTCCACAGCCCTCAGAGGCATTTTATGTCACTTCATCTCAATTAACCTCCCAAGAAAACAACTGGAATCTGAACAAGGGCAGGGGAATAATATTACTGACTAAACAATAGGCTACTCTGATGTCATCATGCTGTATTAATTGAGTCATAGGCAGATTTCCTGGAATTCAGGTCTCCTACTCAAGTTGGTGCAAATTTATTCTTCTGTCTCAATTTAAATCAAGTATAAATGGTTTCCCTCATAGTTTAGGGTCACATGATTTCAAAGTTTTAACATTAATGATGTCCCAGCAGACTACAAAAAGAAAAAGTGGGAGTTGTGTTAACTATGCTAAATGGAGAATACCAATAGTAGAAAAGAAGTTCTTATCACATCAGACTTCTTAGTATAAAATTATACAGGAAACTGTAATCATAGTTGATCTTTACAAAAGTTTAAAAGCAGTTTTACAGCATCATGATAAAGAAGTTCAATTCTCTAACTCTCAGTAGATGAGACTAACTGTATTGGCAAGACACTTCACTCAGTAAAGACCACTTACACAGGATTTCATCGAGGATCAGCTGTACATTTGAAGATCTCAACTCTGAAAAACAAAATTCCTTTTAAAGCACCTACACAACCCATTGGTATGATGGACACAATTTCCACCCTTCCATCACCCACCTTCCTTGTTTTTGTCAACATGTTTCTCTGAGGGACTAGAGACAATCTTATCCAGGCAGCTGTGCGATAACATGGGGCACAAGTTCCCCTCTTCCTAGCACCCAGTTAGTACCGCTCAGTTGATCTGTATTTCCCCAAGATACTGCTTTCATGCACAGAGGATTTAATTAGTCTCCTGGCTCTAAAAGCCAGCCTCGAGTGTCACTTCAGACCCATCTATTACGGAGTGGAATGACAGGAAGAATTAATTACGAGTTCTCATTATGAAGCAAGTATTAAGCAATTGAATTATTGAACTCGGCCAACTCGAACTTTCCTTTCACCCTTTCTTGCCGCTTCGAGAGCGCAAAGCGCCATCTCCTGCTGAGCAGCTGCAACCACAAATACTGATTCTGGCAGCTGATTAACTGCTCCAGGGACTCAAATCTGTCTGGTTAGGTACCAAGAATTAAATACGTTTTCCCACTGAACAGCTCAGTATGTCACAGCTGCCAGAAACGCTATTCTGCGAGAGGAGCAGTCATATGAACAGCTGGATCACAGCTGCCCCGGGCTCACACACCAGGAACATGACACAAAGGGTATTTTGCCTCGATTTCAGCAAGAAGACAAATAGCTCTTTGTGCATTTTTGCAGCAGGTTCCATATTTTGTATTGAGATCTCACTTCAAACATATTGTCACAGTTTCCATTGGGAAAACAGCACACGATACCCAGTGGGCCCAAAACTGAAGATAAACAGACCTTAATAAAATTACTTCATGGACCTCACACACACATACAAATTTCTTTAAATATCTTTGTATTCATGTAAAAACCGAACACCCTTAAATTGAAACCAGTAGAGAATCACAGAATCATTTAGATTATAGGATAAGAGCTCTCAGATCATTGAGTCCAACTAATGGACCAATGTAATTATCAAGCAAATATCAAATACAACATTTTGGAGCATAGAACACTAATAGCTGATCCCTTCATAAGGAGAACATAAAAGAGATGGTAAGTACAACAAAAATTTATCATCAGAAAAAAATTCCAAGGCTCTTTTCATATGTGTTTTGGGATGGGGCAAAAAGAGACAGAGAGGTATTGTATTGACTAGACCTATCTGTGTAGTTACAACAATAACAAAGTTTTTATTTACATTTTGGATATATGGGCTAGCAGAGTAATAGAAGTACTTTCTGTCAAAGCTACAACTGAACTTGCAACACATTTGGCTAAAATTAAGAGAGGGAAAAACCTACATAAAGCTAAAATTATACTTCAAATAATGGCCTAATTGGCTTTGTTTATTTGAAAGACCTGTAAGCCTATATGGAAGTCTTTGTGGAACTCTATAAATAACTCATCATTTCCCACTTTAACAACCAATTGGGCATTTCCTATCTCTGTAAACCTTTGTAGAACAACCTTAATTTCAACAGGTGACTCCAGATGAAAAGGCTCCAGATCAACACAACCTTCAAATTATCATCAATAAAGCGAAGGCCAGTGGTAGCCTTAGACTTTATACTGGAGTCAAGGTAAGAACTAGTGACATTCACAGCTCATCAAAAAACCAAAAATCTTTTCTTACGATAATAACGAATCAAGTACAATGACACCATGCTCAGCAGTGACACTCCTTTCATGACCAGTGAACTTGCTGCCAGTTCAAACACTGCATCCTCTGGTTCAAGTAATTTCTGCAATAAAAGTGATTATGAAGGACACTTTCATGCTAAAGAATATTAATTGCCCTTACCATCAGAAGAAGAAAACATCAAGAAGTGTAAGTTGCAAATGACATATAAAATGGAATTTCACACTATTTCCTCATTTCTGTTTAATAACTGATAACTAAAGTTGACATTCCAAGCCCATCATGACCACACAAGCATATCCTTACTTTTCTGGAAAAGCTTAAAAAGCTGAAGAAACACAACGGTTGCACATAGACCCAATACACCACCGATGACCACAGGTTAAGGCCGTGGGAAAACCCTTTCGTAGAGGTGGGTAAAAAACCACCCCCAGAATCCTCCAGTTCTAGTCTGTTGATCATTGCCAGAAAGTTCTCTGCTTCCCCTGTTATCATTGGTTCCTTTTTGCTGCAATAATTTTAATATGCCTAATCCCTCTTCCCTATCGGACCTCCTCCCTAAAGTCTGCTCTAATTCCGCCCCTCCTCTAAGTTTAGAAATACCCCTGCCATGCGCTACTGCCTGTTTTGGTCCATTGGCCTTCGGGGATGGAAGTAGCCTCTCTGTACCATTTTTCCCGGTTTGTCCAGTACAAAGTGTTCGGCTTGCCGTTTGTTGTTTTCTAGTATTAAATTTTTTTAGTTCCCGATTTTCTTTCTGCATAAAATCGCCGAGTTCAGTGAAGCTTCCAGCCCCAATAGCCAGGCTAGGACACAGAACCATCCCAAAGCAAGTACTTCAATTTCTGTACTGTTAGCATCAAACACCGATTGACTCTAATTAATGCTTTTAAATTATCATTTTTTAGGCAGGAAGTAGCAGAATATGAGTAAAAATGTTGAAATTATACTAAATGAGAAGGTGTCATCTATACACAGGCAAACTGAAATACCTCAAGAAACAATCAACTGATCTTGAAGACTAGAACTTGAGGACAGGGTGGCACATAATGAGCCTTTCCCCGGTCAGCTAAGAACTGAACGAGAAATTAGGAAGCCTGGTGCTATCTGGTGTCGGAGCGCCTCGAACCCTCACCGCCACCGGCGCCGAGTCCCGCGGCGGGAGCAGAGCCTGAGGCCCCGCGGGGAGCGCGCGCCCTGCATAACCGGCCAATCAGACAGCATGGCTCCGGCGCGCGCCCGGCATAACCGGCCAATCAAACGGCACGGCTCCGGGGGGCGTCTGGGATTGGTGGCGAGGCCTATCACACTCGCCCAGGGAGGTAACTCCGTATAGGGGCGGGGAGCTCAGTGCGCGGGGCTGTGATTGGTCGGGCCGGCGGGCGGGGGCGCAGTGTACGGGGCTGTGATTGGCCGGGCCAGCGGGCGGGGCTGTGATTGGTCGGGCTGGCGCGATGGCGGCGGCGGCAATGGTGGTAGCGGGTGGTGGCGACTTCTCGGATCTGCGGGAGATCAAGAAGCAGCTGCTGAACGTGGCGGAGCGGAGCCGCGAGCGCGGGCTGCAGCACAGCGGGAAGTGGTGAGCGGGGCCGGGCACAGCTGGCCGGGCCCAGGCTCGGCGAACCCCGGCCTAACATGTTCTCTGCCGGGAGGGAGGACGGGACGGAGCTAGGTTTGTTTAGTCTCGAGAAAAGGAGGCTCGCGGGTACTTCGTCATTTTCTGCAACTCTCTGAAAGGAGATTGCGATGGGGTGGGAGCCAGTTTCTTCTGCCTTACCTGCTGGGAGGGGACCAGAGGAAATGGCCTTAATTTGAGATAGGGCAGATTCAGTAAGATATTGGAAATTTTTTTTTCATTGTTCAGGTGGTCAGGCACTGGAATAGGTTTCGCAGGAAGGTGGTAGAGCGACAGTCCTGGGAGGTGCTTAAAAGATGTATGCATCTGGCGCTAGGTGTTGTGGTTTAGGGATTATAGTTGTAGTACTGGGCTGACGGTGGTCTTAATGATCTCACGGGGCTTCTCCAGCCTTGATGATTCAATGATTATGATGCTCTCTTTCCCTCAGGGCTGCTGAACTTGCGTTCGCTCTGGAGCCACTGCCACTGAACGAGCTGCCGCCTCCTCCCGAGCTCACCGAGGTACGGCCCCAGGCTGTGCTGGGGGGAGAGTGGCTGTGAGCTCTAGGAGAAGGTGCTGCAGCTCTTGGGGGCGGGCTGTTTAATTTTAACTATGGAGGAAAATACGTGATTACAATCTCCAAAATCCCCCGGGTGGGAGTCTGCGCTGAGCTCCAGTCCTGCCGTAATGCTGGGAACATCCTTTCCATCGTGTGTTCAGCGGGGCGACAGCTGAATGTGCTTTTGCAGATGAAAGCATTATCTGTTGCTGTGTCCTAAATAGGGCATTCTGTAGGCCAAATTTGAAATCACACACATGCTACTTTATTTTTATTCCTCTTTACTGAGGTCAAAATTTATTTTAATGCAAATTATGTTTTGCCATTAAACTTGTGCTCATTAGGACACGAGAGAAACAAGTTGTGTGTCTATTCCCACCTCTGTAGGAATGCAGTATAACTCATACGTATGTGCCTGTGCTGGTGTATTATAGAAGTATAGTATGTCATAAATGTATTTCAAGGTATACTTACCAAGGAAGTGTTCTCTTGGATGTTAGCAGATTAATATTCTTTTATATGGAATTCCTGAGCAGGTTTCTTGTTTATGGTCCTTCATACTAATTGAATGGCTAAGCCTTACCTCCTGGCAGCTTGCCACAATTTTTTTCTGCAATCTCACCATTTATTTAAAATGTTCCTAAATAGTCTGTACTTGTTATTTGAGAACTCTAGAATTGGATCATGTGAGGGAATGGAGGAAGTTTTCTGATAATACTCAAACCATTTATAAAGATGGATGAACTACATCTTTAGCTTTTGGAGCAATTTCATTGTTGTGTTTGTAACCCTGATTTTCCTGAAGTGTGTCAGAGCTTCTTGGGTCTTAAAACTCATGTTGTCCCTGCAGGAGGATGCTCGTGATCTGGATGCCTACACGTTGGCCAAGTCTTACTTCGATCTCAAAGAATATGACAGGGCTGCCTACTTTTTACAGGGCTGCAAGAGCCAGAAAGCTTACTTCTTGTACATGTACTCCAGATACCTGGTAAGGTAGAAAAAAGGTTACCTCCTAGCACTGAACTCCTCTGCCTTGTACTCCTCCCTGGCATATTTTATTTTTTTGCTTTTTTCTGTTCCTAATGACCGCCTTGAAGTCCAAAGTGTGTGTTGGGGTAAAGGAAGATAGGACTGTTCTGTTAAGAGTTGTGCTGTCTGTGAAAACTCAGCTTACACCCTGCTGCAAGTGCTGCAGCAAACATAGGAAATATACTATTGTAATGTAATTGTAATGTAATCTTCCTTTCTTTTCCACAGTCAGGGGAAAAGAAAAAGGATGATGAGACAGTTGATAGTTTGGGTAAGTGGTGTCAAGAAACTCATGACGAGATAATGAAGCTTTCTCTGTTGACACTTCATGTGACTCATCTTGGGTCTATGGCTTTCCCCTCAATTTTTTGGGTAATAGTGTGTTGTAACATGATTTCTTTCATCTTCTTTCAATTCACTGGTGTAATTACAGGTTACAGATTTTCATCTATTAGGTCTTCTTTTAAACTGGGTGACCAGACTAAGTGATTTTCCTTAAAATGGGGAAAATAAATACAGGCTGGGAAGCCTTCGTGTCATGTCAGTGATAATTCTGATTGTACTCTAGACTTTGCATTGCTGTGGTGAGACTCCTTATTGAAAGCTAGCTGTGTGACTTTCTCTTCACATAGGACCTCTGGAAAAAGGACAGGTGAAAAACGAAGCTCTACGAGAATTGAGAGTTGAGCTCAGCAAGAAACACAAGGCACAGGAACTAGATGGATTTGGCCTTTATCTGTAAGTGTCCGCATATATTTCTTATATATTTGTGTGGATATGCAGAATTTCATGATTCTTGTCAACTTGATACTTTTTTTGTTTTTTTACAGATACGGTGTTGTGCTGCGGAAACTGGACCTGGTGAAAGAAGCAATAGATGTGTTTGTTGAGGCTGCTCATGTCCTGCCTTTGCATTGGGGAGCTTGGCTGGAACTTTGCAACTTGATTACAGATAAAGAGATGGTAAAACTTTGGCGATCCCAAGATGTGGTAACAAATCTCAAGAGTTTAGCCTGATTCAGTGACCAGTGTTTCTGTTGCCAAAAGGTTGATGTTGCCCACTGCTTCATTCCGTGAGACGCTGTCAGGCAAGGCAATCCATGACTGTAAATCATATTGTTAAATTCTCTTTATCTTCAATTGCTTGCCGTGCTGTAGATTGAGAATCGTTATACAGGCAGGGCTAATTTGTTATCATTCTCTCACAAAATGGTTTAAGAAATTTCTAATTCATGTATTTTGGAAGTAGTTGCCACCAGGGTTATCACCTTGTCACATCGAGATCCTCCTAAGAGACTTCCTTTTTTTATTTTTCTTAATCTGTTCTAATTCCTCAGTTAATGAGCACTTTTGATAGCTTGAAAGGATATATAGAATCACTACTTTCAAAACTGAAATGATAATGTACAAAGTCACATAGGTGAATTGTATCAAAGAAACAAACTTCAGATATAAAACCAAAATAGATTATTTTTCTGCATGGAATTTGAGTCCACTCCTGGAACTCTTCAGTAAATTCTGCGTGATTAAGTATTTAAAACAGTACTTTAAAAAAAAAACATGAAAAATAGTGATGCAGAAGAGAGTATTACCAATTTGTGGAAAAAGGGAGGTGCATTTTTTATTGTGTAATTTTGAGTCTGCTCACATAGTTCATTGAAATTAGTGTTACGATACTGATGTTCAAACATAGGAAGAAAGTGCAGTCTTCCAAAGGAATTCTGAATTTAATGGCTTAAGCAAGAGCCAGGTGATGTCATATTTGAGGACAATTTCTCCCTCCATGGAGCAAATGGGTTTAAGAAAGTGACTGCAGGAAAGCCTCCTACCTCAGGACCATCTGCTGAGTCATGGGAGGGAAGATAACGGGTTGTCTGCTACATGTAGCTTGTAGCATACTTCTCACTGTCATTTCTTCTTCCTCTTCTTTGATTCTTGCTAGCTGAAGTTCCTGTCCTTGCCAGATACATGGATGAAAGAGTTCTTTCTTGCACACATTTATACAGAGCTGCAGCTGATAGAGGAAGCTCTGCAGAAGTATCAGAGTCTCATTGATGCAGGATTTTCCAAAAGCACTTACATCATTTCTCAGATTGCAGTTGCCTACCACAATATAAGAGGTCAGTGATACTACGTAGAAATGACCCTCTTAATGCAAACTTGGCATTCATAGTTGTTGTGTCCCGTATGCTGTTCTTTCTTCAGATATTGACAAAGCTTTATCCATTTTTAATGAGCTGAGGAAACAAGATCCTTACAGGATAGAAAACATGGACACTTTCTCCAACTTGCTGTATGTTAGGGTAAGCACTCTTCCTGTGGCCTATCCATAGTGATGATGTTTGTTGGAGATGTTAAACACTGGCAAAGCAGCTGGTGTTGTCTGGCCTGTCTGAATACAGGCTTTCTGCTCCCCAACTCCATGGAGGAGATGCACTGTATACATTGCCAATTGCTTAGATTTTCTTTCAAAATATAATGTACTCTCTGTCATCACTTTAATCTTTTGTTCCACTAGAGCATGAAGCCTGAGTTGAGCTACCTGGCTCATAATCTCTGTGAGATAGACAAGTACCGTGTTGAGACCTGCTGTGTAATTGGTGAGAGCCAGTTCTTTTACATGTTGTTTTTACATCTTATTTTGCTGTCTGTCGGCTGTGTGAGGAAATCTTGGAAACACTTGTGGAAGTGATCAGCCAGCAAGGCAATCAAAATCACCACTTGGTGAATCTGAATTCAGGCAGCCTGAAAAGCAGACTACACTACAGACTACACTACTACCCTTTCCCTCATTTCTCTCTGAAAGCTGCTGTAATATTACCAGGGTAGAAAGGAGACCCATGTACCTGAAAATCCCTTTATAATCTTCAAACTCCAATGGAAAAAATTGTGTGTCAGGAGCAGGAAATTAATTTGTTAGATCATGACATTACAAGGGGATGGAATCATAAATTGATTGGTACAGCTGGAAAAGGATTGACCAGAGCACTGGTGAACAGAGTGCAATTAGGTCTTTTGAGGTTTGAATCAGTTCTGTCTTTATTAGGACTCTATAATTTGTTAGGAGGTAATAGATAATACACATTACATCCTTTTTTCTACTTCTCTTTTGGTGTTGGTTTTTTTTGTTGGTTGGTTGTGGGTTTTTAAAATTTATTTAAATATTGTGACTTTTACTTTAGGAAATTATTATAGCTTGCGTTCCCAGCATGAAAAAGCAGCACTCTATTTCCAGAGGGCCTTGAAACTGAATCCTCGTTATCTAGGAGCCTGGACACTAATGGGACATGAGTATATGGAAATGAAGAACACATCTGCAGCTATCCAGGCGTATAGGTACAGATCATGTACTGCACAAAATGGTGTTTGCTTCTGAAATAATATCTTCTATTTTTTCTTAGTGTTTTGCTGCGCTCGGTTTTGATCCTGACTTTCTTTCTAGTTAATCTCCTTTACTTTGACAGGCATGCAATAGAGGTGAACAAAAGGGACTATAGAGCATGGTATGGCTTGGGACAAACCTATGAAATCCTCAAAATGCCGTTTTACTGTCTCTACTACTACCGACGGGCCCACCAGCTCAGGTAAGAATTGAGAATGGAGCCATGTTTATTGGTCTTGATTCTGACATGGTTGATACTGGCTAAGGAATTTACATACAAGAACTAAGTTAGAGGAGGAAAAAAACATCGATGCTTTGTGATATGTGCAGTCTCAATGTTTCAAATGCTTTTACTTGTGTTAGTTAGCTGTTAACAAAAGCTTTCTCAGTTAAATGTTGAGGATTACTGGTCAGGAATATGAGTGATGTTTTATGCTAAAGAATGACAGACTGCCAGATGTAGATTATTTTTTTTCCCTTGACCACCTACCCCCACCTTCCCCATACCCTGACATGAGCTGGCAGTGCATTAAACTACCTGAAGAACTGATCTTTTACAGACCAAATGATTCTCGTATGCTGGTTGCTCTAGGAGAATGCTATGAGAAACTCAATCAGTTGGTGGAAGCTAAGAAGGTGAGAACTGATGTGTAAGACTTTTTGGTGTCTCCAAGAACACTGAGTGAAATTGCAGCAAAGTGATGTAGCTAGTGCTGCCTAAACTCGTTGGCAGTTACAGCTGGGGAAGTACTGCTGCAATATGACTAGAGCAGCTCTAAGGAGTTGTCTACCGGTACATGCCCCTGTTGCTGACAAGCCCTATAGTTTTCTGTTTCTGAATTGCATGCTGGAGTCATGAGCTGGAGTAATCTTTGTGGCCTGCTTGACTGACTTTCCTTCCTTGACAGTGCTATTGGAGAGCTTATGCTGTGGGAGATGTGGAGAAAATGGCACTTGTGAAACTCGCCAAGTGAGTATGTACCCTCACTGAACTGTCAGGGTTGTGTTAAATGCAAGTCGCGCTTTGATACCTAATGATAAAATACAGAATGTAAACAAGTGTAAAAAAAAAGAGCTGTGTAAGAATTGGTATCTTTGAGGCTGTAGTGACTGCAAATTTTAGTGTCCAGCTTTATCTTTGTTTCCATCAGGATAACTAGAGAGAATGATAGCATAATGTGGGTTGCAAAGGACTTCAGAATCCTGAGGTGGTTTGAGCAGGCAGTGCTAGCAATTGTATTTGTTGTATTGCAGATTAAAAGCAGCCCATGACGGCAGGTGATGTACACAATTGTAGTGTCATTTTATTTTTCCTTTCTAGTATATGTCTGTGACATTGGAAAATGTCTAGTGTTAATACTATGACATTGGCACTAATTTTTTTTGGTGGGGATGAAGTAATACGAAGTGGGAAAAGTGAAGGGGAAAAAAGGGCAAGTGACAAGTGAAACTGCTGTACAAATTAGGGCTATAGCAGGGGAAGAAGGAGCACTGGAGGAGATAGCAAGTAAGTAGAATGGCAAAGGTCTGTTGAAAGGTTTAAAACGCAACAGAATAAACAAAGGTCTGCTTCTAGCTGTCTAGTCACTATCTGACTGCCACCCTGTCTATCAGCATGAAAGCAAGCTGGATCGTCTCTTTCTAAGAGGGGCAATACATGTTGCATATTCTGCAAATTCTGAAGGAAAGGACCTGGCTTTAGTCCAGGTCAGGATGAGCTGGTACTAAAGCAGGTATTTTCTCATAGACCAAGAAGGTCTTCAACAGTGCAATCTTGCTCCAGTGACCCACTTTCCTCCTTTTCTAGGTTGCATGAACAGCTGAATGAATCTGAACAGGCAGCTCAATGCTACATCAAATACATCCAGGATATCTATTCCTGTGGGGTAAGATGATATCTTGGGAATAAAAGAAGTAAACATGGTGTAGAACTACTTTGGAAGGCACTTACAGATGATGATTTTTACCCTGCTCACTGTAGGAGGTAGTGGAGCACCTGGAGGTCAGCACTGCATTTCGTTACCTGGCCCAGTACTACTTCAAATGTAAGCTTTGGGATGAAGCCTCAGCATGTGCTCAGAAATGCTGCGCCTTCAATGATGTGAGTAGCTGTGCAGTCTTTGGTGCTTCTTTCTTAAGGGATCTGTGACCTTGATCTTGGCTCCCCTCAGAGTAGAAGGAATCTTTCATGAAGGAATGAGGGCTGTCGGCCATACAGGTCACATCCTGAATGGTGGCGTGTATACCTGATCAGTCATGCTGCGTATGGTTGATAAAAGTCATGCAATGTGATGTAGATGGTGAAACTGAACCATATCTCATTGGTATTCACAAAGTAAAAGAATTTGAAGCTTCATATGGCAATCTTAAGGCTGCTAAAAATCTTGGTGGTGAGGAAGTAGTTGAATGGTCACAAGCTCCCACACACTGTGGAGTGGTGGTACTTCTAAAACTTCTTTTTTCTCATCTTCTCTGTGCAGACAGTGCAGAGAATATAATAGTACTTGGGTTTTGTGTGCAACTCCATACTCTGCGACTCTGTAAGTGGGCAGTTTGGGTTTTTTAATTTCAGCATAGTGGTAGACACTAACCATGAGTGCAGAGTGTTTGGCCTATCCTCGACAAAGCTGCCTGGAGCTCTCTACAACTTGAATTCACCTTATTCGAAGTTTTCTTAATTTACTTTTTGCTGGAATATTTAGACAGCTTCAGTGGTTGATGGTTCTGTTCTCTGAAATACCCAAGAAACACACCAATCAGGAGTAAAAGGAGGAAGGACTAAAACAAAAAAAGTGATTCACCTTAAACATTTCTAAGGAGCAGAAGAAAAAATAATTGAGAATGACTTTTACAGCTTTGTAGGCTTTGTAGCCTTACAGAATGACAAACTAAGTTACACTGCTTACATACTGAATTTGACCCAGAAACCATCCATTCATAGGTATTTTGTTCTGTTTTCTACAAATTAATTTCAGACTAGAGAAGAAGGAAAGGCCCTGCTGCGCCAGATCTTACAGCTTCGCAACCAAGGAGAAACATCATCCACAGATGTTCCTGCTCCCTTTTTCCTTCCTGCATCCTTGTCAGCCAACAACACTCCCACACGTCGTGTCTCCCCTCTCAATCTGTCTTCTGTAACACCATGAACAATTCTGATACTTCTAATTTGTGCATTGGATGTGACACTGCAGATGGGACATGCAACCACTTACTTCTTTCTAGAGCAATTCCTCCTTTTGTTGTTGCCCTCACATGAAGGGTAGGAATTTGCAGAATCCACAGCTGAGGACAGGTGGTCCTCAACAGGCAAAGGGGAGCCTGAGGTGAAAGTGCCTGTGCTGTGATATGGGAGCCTGCTCTACTCCTCACCAATTCATTCCAGTCGGGGCGTACATGTCCCACTGCACAAGACTACTCCTAAGTGAGGCATTGGGAAAAGCTTGTCTGCTTGAGTTAAAATACATTTTAAGTTTGATTCTGCCAAGTTACCCCTGGTCTTTACTGCACTTCTTGGGATGACCTCTTAGTGGTCACTGCTGTCCTCATCAGACTGTTACCTACCTGTCTGCTTAATGACTTTTGCTTGTCTTGAACTGGAGACATTTCACTGAAGCAGTAGCATAGGCACTTGGAGATAGCTCCCATGGGTATGTTAAAGGATTGGCGAATGTCAGAGGAATCCCAAGCAGCTACAGTTGACAGCTGTCTGAGTTCGCACTGTAGATCTGGTGGATAGTTTTGGCTTTCAGTAGAAAAGCAGTCGGGATAGCACAATTAAAAAAATAATGGTGAAGTTACAGTCCTTGGGCTTCTTTATAGTAAGGTTTCCATGAGTACTGTAGCAATGAAATCAAATGAACTATAATGGATCATTTTTTTAAGGAGGCAGAAAGATAATTACGCCTTTGTTTCAGAATTATTGTGTTTGTTCACCCCTATAAATTTACAGCCCTCTCCCTATGTCTGTGGTATGACTTTAAATCAAGGACAAAGCATTTTAAAAATCTTTTCCCATTTAGCCATAGCTTCCTGTGTTTCATGAGACCAGTTGTACAGGTGGGCACATTAGGAAACCTCTGGGTCACAGCCCTGGGCCCTCTGTACAATGCATTTGCATCATGTGCATGGAGCAGAGAGAGCCCATGTTCTTAGTTCTGGGCATATCTAGAAACTACTGTCTTGTTTTATGTTCCATAGTATCCATTCAACAACCCTTTCTACTGCAGATGGTTTTAAACAGTAAAACTGAATCTTGATGTATTTTGCAAGAACTCTCCTAATTTTTCCATGCAAACCTGAGGATTTCAATGAGACCATTTGTAAAATTGCTGTCACTAGGGGCAAATTGTGCTTGATAAACTTGGTGGCCCCCTCTGCGGGGCGTTAATGTGCTGGTGGGGCTTCCACACAGTGTCCTGGTCTCTAAGCTGCAAAGACACGGATTGGACAGGTGGACCCCAGGGTGACAACGGCCACACTCCCAAATATTGTGGCCACTGACGAGCTGTTCAAATGGATTGAAGAGATGAGGTGTGTCCCTCGGAAGTCGCAAGGCCTGGGGTGAGCTCCAGCCTGGGGCACGGGCGCTCCGGACACCTCGCGTCCCCCTGGCTGTGCTCCGGGGGCTGCGGCCCCTGGCCCGGCAGGGAGCCGTGCCGGGGCCGCGCGCC
>JAOTQZ010001598.1:357481-376874 GCA_026546895.1 Pogonocichla stellata | reverse complement strand
AGGCCAGCGCGGCCCTGCGGGCGCTGCCCGCGCCGCTTCCCGCCCGCGGTGCGCCTGTGCCCGCTACACGAGGCTTCCTGCCCGGCAGAATGCTCGGAATTGCACCTGTGCGTGTCCTGGGCTGTCAGGGCTGTCGTACCTGCGTGTGAGTAGACATTCTGCCTTGCGAACACTGACCCCGCAGAATGCATCTCTTTGTACATGCGACGCATGCCTTTTTCACAGCCACTGATAGAGGAGCGCTGCCTCTTGGTCTGGTGTGCGATTTATGCTTAAATTACCGGATTGCCATCCGTCAGTTTCATTTTGGCCACTTAAGGCAGATCTAGATCCTACATTTGAGCTACTTAATGGCACTAAATACTCATTTGTAGTCTGTTTCTGGTTTTTGCTGTGAATGCAGATATTTAGAAGACACTGCTCATACCTTATAGGTTTGGAATATGGAAACTTACATATTTTAAAAATTTAATTTCACCTCTTGTAAGGAAAAAAAACCCCAGAGATGCATTTTTTAAAAAAACATTTGCATTTTGATGCTATCCTGTGCCTCACTATGAGGTGACATATTGGACTCCCATTCTCAACGTCTCTGATTTGCTGGGTCAGATTCTGCCCTGGTGCAGGCATGTGCTTGGTTTAAGCATCAGGGTAGCCCATCAGGAGAATGTTTTGTTCCTTTTCAGGCAGTTATGTGACATTTTTTGCTTCTGCTCTGACTCAGGTTTTGTTTCTATTGGTCTGGCCTACTGCTCTGCGTAGGAATTTCAAACCCAGGGCTGCTGTGCTGTAAATGCTGCCTCTGCTGGCACTCAACCTGGCTCTGATGAGTATTTCGGTGAAGTAAACACCTTCTGATTTTAAAAGGTTTTCTAGGAATGGGTACGATTTTGGTGAAATCTGGGACTGGGGAGATGGTCATTGTTGGAGAGGGCGCAAGACACAAGTACTCCATCAGTAGTTCTGTGTCAATCAAAAGATGCCATGGGCACCTCAATACAAGGACATCGAACTGTTGGGAGTGTGTCCAGAGCAGGGTGACCAAGATGGGGAAAGGTCTTGAGGACAAGGATTAGGAGGAGCAGCTGATGACATTTGCTTTGTTCGGCTTGGAGAAGGCTGAGAGGTGACCCCATCACAGAGGGGGAGGTGCTGATCTCCTCTCTCTGGTGACCAGCAGCAGGACACAAGGAAATGAGGCTGCATCAGGGGAGGTTCAGACTGGACAGTAGGAAAAGCTGCTTCACTGAGAGCGTGCTGGGTACAGCAACAGACTTTCCAGGGAAGTGGTGAGGGCACTAAACCTATCAGAGTTCAAGGACTATCTGAATGATGCTCTTAGTCATATGGTTTAGTATTAAGTGGTCCTGTGAGAAGCAGGGAGTTGGACTCAGTGGTTCATATGGGTCTTCCAACTTGAGATATTCTATGATTCTAATCAAGTTGCATGATTGGAGCCAGTTCCACCCTTGCTTCCACAGGAAGCAGAATCCCAAGGAGAAGCCTCAGGGAGGAAAAGCTGGAAAGTTTTTGCTGGGGTTTCCCTAGGAGTTGTGCAGTGGTGGTGGCTGCCAGGAGCAGTTGTGGATTGCCCCTTTGGCTTTGTCCCTTTCCCAGAATGGTGGCAGTTTGGTGGTCGGCTGGGATTCCCTGCTTGTCAGCAGAACTCCTAGCAGAGAGGAGTAGGCTGTCAGTGGCATACTGTAACCTTTCTGGCTTCCTGCTCTCTGACTGACTGTTCTGGTAGTGCCTAAGGTAGAGAAATGTGGCTCTCACCTTGGAGATGATTTCCAGTGTCCTCTCCAAGCCGAAGTTCAAGCTCTGTGGTACTGCTAATGCATTGACTCAGCCTCCCTTCTGAGAACCTTGCTCCTGTCACCCTTCAGTGACTTCTGTTAATCCCTCTGCTTTCAGAGGCCATTCCCAGCTCAATAATCTTACAAATAAGAACTTCCGTATCTTGCACATTAAGGACTGAGCATAAGGTGGAGCTTATGTATGTATGGTTACGTATGGTTGTGTGTGATTGTGTTTTAAGGAGGTGGTTGGCCATTTAAGTTTGTAAATATATGCTGGGTTCTGATCAATTTTTACTATCGAGGCTGCACTGTAGCTGGAAGGATGCTGCGTAAGTTCCCTGTCATTACAAAGCGTAAGTGACCTCAGGGTATTCAAGTCAGGAAAATGCTGTGAAATGTAACTGTAGAACAATGCCTAGAATAATTTTCAGTTTTGATCTCCGTTCATTTAATAGTTGATTTTGTGGTTTAGAAACAAAGGTGCAGTGATGGATTCTATTGCTGTAAGGCTGGTATAACTCAGATATAGCTTGAGCAGTTGAAATCCAAGTCGTTTATTAATTATAACCTCCAGGGTTTTCCCCTCTTCTTTTTAACCAAACTGTGTGAGCCTGAAGGTGCTTTCACTACTCAGTCATGGTAATTTTTAATAGTGGTTAGTATTTTGTTTTCTATTGGCCTTGTGAAGTTGCGAGGCAGCAAAATAGTCCTTACCAGATGCCTGAATTTTGAGTCACTTTCCAGTGTTGTTTGTATCTTCTAGGTCCATCAGATTTCTCTTTAATTCCTGTGCACGGCAGTGCAATATTTGTACTACAAGACTGAAACCAAATGTTTTTGTTTTAAAAACCCAATTAAAAAAATACTGATATTAATATTATTTACTTGAATTTATAATTACATATTTGCATCGTGTGTTTTGAAATCAATAGCTTACTTAAATTCCAAGCAGGTAACATCTTCAGAGTTCCTCTGTAAATCTATATCCCTTCAAGGTTGGGTCTTTATCACATTATGGCAAATTTATCTTGCCATCTTCAGAGATGGGTTATCTGCTGCCATCTCTGTATAGGTCTATGCAAAGCATCTTTGCAGTTTCTGTCATCAGCTCTCAGAATCCAGAATCCATGAGGGTAGAAAAATGTAATTTTTGTAGTACGTCTAGTTTCTTTATCTTTAAGGTCTGTTTGAATTTCTCCTTTAAGATATGAGGACTAGAAATCTTTGCTCCAGGAGGTAGGGCTCTAAATAGAAAATTCAATAGCATGCTGGAAGGACCATGGGAAAGCTCTATGGTGTGGCCGCACTGAATGCTGTCACGTCAAATAAATATAAACACAGTTTCTTTGGAAATGACAGAACAGTGTGGATCACAGTCTGCAGTTTGGACTCCAAAATATCCAATGAACTTGAAAGGAAAAATAATACATGCAAGTATTTTCAGGAACACAGGCTTTCAGTTCTTCTCACTAGAACTGATGATGCTGTTTGGTTTGCTTGCCATGCATTTGGATCCTTGGTGGGCTGCTGAGGAACCATCACTCATCCTGTAAACTTTAGGATCTGTGCTTTCTTTAGAAGATCATATTTGGACATCACATTTCCCTATGTTGAACAGTGTACATCAGCCATGGTCACAAGAGGAGCAAAGTGAACTGGTGTATGTGACCATCCCCACAGCTGCATCTCACAAGAAAGAGGCACACAAATTCAGCACACACTTTAGTACACAGCTGTGCAATGAAACCTTCTCAGTTAACAGTTCAATAAATACCAACAAATAAGGAATATAAATGAAGACTGGATAGACTACAATTCCATTTCTAACTTTGGATGAAATGTACTCTAATCAATAATAAAGCAGACTGATGTACCTGAGAAAATTGTTAGGATAGAAGAGCTGATATGGTATGCCAGATCTTCTTTTATGTTAAAAATGAAAATGCAAAGTATAACAGCATCTCAGATTATTTTATAAAAAATAATGCATTATTTGAATGAATTGAGAGCAGCTGATGCTGAAATGCATGCTGGCTCACATTTTCATGTTATGCATTCCTTCCATCTCCATCCAGGGGGTAATATCTTTGCCCTGTACTCCATTTCTCAAACTATTAGTTTATTTTTTGAAATTGTATATTATAGTATTCCTTAAAGTGTTTAAGGGAAAGATCTGTTAAACCTTACATTGCGTAGACTGTAAACAAAGGGCCTAAATAACATGGAAATTAAAACTGTAAAGAAGAAGAAACAGCTGTTGAAAATTGCATTGAGGTCCCAGGTGGTTTAGATTAATCAGTAATGAGTGAGCATATAAAGTTGGGAAAAATGGTGGAATTGGGGCTTCTGGATTTTTTTTCCCCCCTGTATGTGCACTGGTTTGCTAATATTCCCTAAGCTGATTTTTTTTTTTTTTTTAATGGGTGCAGAAATACTTCTAATTTTTCATTTCTATCATGTAAGCAAGATCCTAAGGACTCTTAATGTTGTAAGTGATAGAAATTAATTAGAATCAAGAATTTACTGTTTGGCACGTATTTGGGGTAGGCTTGGTGTACAAAAATTATAAAAAGACTTAAAATCATGTTAATACATAACATGCACTTAGATTTTAATGAACATGAATGTGATTTTTGTTTTAAGTTCCATGATTTGTAGGTAAGTCCGTGGTGGTTTTTTTCACTGTAACTATTTGTACTTAATATTTGAGGTTCTGTTAGATGCTCTATTCCATCTCTCTGCATTGGCAAGGAGCAAAATGAGATGCAGTCATTTTTTGAGACTCTGCTTTATTTAATACAGCTCTTAATAATATCCCCTTTTCATGTCCCCTCTCAGACAGGAAATGGTGATGAGCTACAGTCAGTCTTAGGTGAGCAAAGAGTATATGGGGACTGTTGCACTGGAAAAAGACTGAATTATTTACATCTGAACGAACAATTGTGCTGGTTTCTGTTTGGTGGCTCATAACTAAGGGAGGACTGCGTAATTAATTTGGAAGCGCTTCCAAGAATAAACCTGTAAGTTTAGTGTGTGTCCAGTGCATGTTTCAGAGGCACAGTGGCAAGCTGACAGTGCCTTTGCTGTGCTTGGTTGGATTGCTGCCTTGGCCATGTCCAGCAAGGCTGCTGGCAGGTCCCTTCTGCATTATGGCACGGATTTTTGTGGGTTGCTACGTGACCTACATGTTGCTGTTTTCTTGGAACATGCAGTGTCTGTGACCTGCGTGGTAGCCTGTGTTAGGTGAACTCAATGAGGATTTAAGCAATTTAGAAATCTATTTGAAATTATATACAGTAGCCTAATGCTTATTCAAATCTCTCTGAAATTAATGTCTTATAAGAGAAACCTCTTAATTTTTTTTGTGCTTTGTCACATCGTGTAGGAACCAGCATCTCAGCTGGATCTAGTGGGTGGTGTTTCATGCTTGCACCTTTTCCAGCTGAGAAATCAGCTCATCACCTGCTTGTATGGGAGGAGAATACTGCTGCCCTGGCCATCATAATACAAGTGGAAGCTGGTGCTTCCATTTTTAAAGCAGCAGAGTTCGGCTAAATATCATCCTGTAAGTTTTCAGGGGTACTTTTAAAATAGTAAACTGTAAGGATGAATGCTACATTTAACATGAGTTTCTCTTTATTCTAGTTGTTTATTTACCAGGTTCTTTTCTTCCCATTATGAGCAGAGCTACTTAAGTCAGCACGTGTGGTGTTACGTGGTACATTTTCATTTGGTTTGTTTTGTTGGGAGGCACAGGCAGAGCATGACAGGTACTTGTTTCTCAGCTGACCTGTGCCACTGGCGGAAAAGATTTCTGTTGTTTCAGACCATTCTTAAAGAGTTCACAGACTCTAGGGATGACAAAGGAACCTATATTTCCCCGTATGATAGACTGGTAAGATTCACAACAATTCACAAATGAGGAAAAAAACGTTGCTTTTAATGTTTTTATTTTTAGAGGTATTTTGAGTAAAAGATGTATAGGAATGACTAATATAAAAGATATATTTACATTTCTGCTGGAAAGTTAATGTGAAGAGATAAACAGCTGCCTTTGTTTTTGCTGAACGTCTCTGGTAATGGGAACATTCATATTCTTTTCACAGAAAATGGAAGGAAAAAGCAAGAGGGATACAGGATACGGGAGATTAGAGTGATGCATACATGAGGTTCTTTAAGGCATTGATGGCAATACAATAGGAGAAGAAAGTACATTTTTTGAAACTATATTGAACTGCAAGCTGATAAGAAACTGCAAGAAGGTAGTAATCAGGTTGGAAGTAAGGTCTTCAAAAAAGAGAACAGTTCATTGTAGAGACCTGTGTTGTTAAAAGTGAACGTGGGAGGCCAGAGTGCAGATTTTTTTCTGATCTCTTCTGAAACTAATGTCTATGTTTATTGACTTTATCAAAGGCTGAGCTAAAAATGACAAAAACTTCCAAAGTTAACCATATTGCTTTAAGTAGAGAAATTACTTAAATATCTGACAATTTTTAGTAGTGAATGTGAGATACCTTCCTCTGCTACCTGTGAGACAAAAGGTGATCATCCGTATGGCCTTAGAAAGAAAAGGAAGGGTTTTCAGGAGAAGGATCTGAGGCATGAACTTTCCCTCTCTGTTGTTTTCTTGTTTATATGCATTCCAATTAAATAAAAGAGGGTTTTGTTGGATTGTTAAAGTCAGATAAAGGAGAGCCCGATACGATAAACTCCATGAGTTGCAGTGTTTCTCTTCCAGGTGGTGCATATTGTCTGGTGGTTGGGTGTGATTTACTTACATAAAATAATGCTCAAAGTACCAAACGACTAAAATGTGTTGTTAGGCCCCCATCCTGCAGGGAGCTGGGCGGGTTGATATGATAGAGCTTGTCCTTGCTCTGACATTCCTAAGTAGAGTCTCCAGTCAGTATCCATTTGCATCTTATGCTGAAAAGTACTGATTCTGGAAGTCCACTTCCTTTTGGGATAGGGCAGCATTTTCTCTCACTGTTAGTGTTCGCAGTGTGCATTGTGTTATGCCAACTTCTAGGAAAATAACTGTATGAGAAAGAGACAGATGGTATTTTAGCCACAGAATACTAGAATATTGTTTTAACAAATCTGCTTAGCTTTGCTGCTGGTAACAATAATGCTTCTGTCCCCTTTTTACTGTTTCCATGGAGTCACCAGCTTGGATAGGGTTTTTTGGTTCATGTTTTAGAGCAAGGGCCAATGGTAATTTTAGCATGAGCAGTGTAGCAGCGCCAGATTCATTCCGTATTCCTTGTGTAGAGCCCCATATCCAAGGGATATTGTGAGCTCAGTTCAGAAGGTATTTTAATATTCCAGAAAGTTATTATGGTATTGATTAGAAATATAACTACANNNNTTTTTGTGCAGTCAAAATCAGAGGGGGGTTAGGATTTGTCCTGAAGAGCTGTGTTTTATCAAGTCTGAGCTGAGATTTTGGGTTGGTGTTGGCATGCTAAATTATGATGTAATACTAAAATAGTGTAAATCATGCTTTTAATTACAGTTTTAATATTAATTGTTATAATATATATTTATATATTAATATATAAAATAATATTTATATATTAATTATTATTATTAATTAATTATGTATTTTGTGATGTGGTGTAACACAGACAGGATGGTATGAAATAATTAGGACTTGAATTTTATTCTGAACTTACAGGGGCAGTCTTTTCCAGAGTTAGCGTGCAATGACAGTGTGGTTATAAATGTTTGGTTTGCAGTACTGCTCAACAGAATCCAATCAGCAATGGTTTGCAGCTACTTCAGGCTTATCATCAGAGCAGCAAGTTTGACTTGGAATTGTATAGGTCAGCTTGAGAATGGATGTAGGGAAAGAATGGCTGCTATTGATTATCATCTTCTCCTTTATGCTGTAGAAGCTTTCCTGCCAGACCACCAGTTGATGTCAGTTTTAGTAAATAAATCTTGACAAAATTCACGGGTGGTATGAACTGAAGCAACAGTTTTGCTGCCATTTTCAACAGTGTTTTATTAGTGCATGGTTTGCAGGAGTTGCTTGGTTTTGACACTGCTGTTTAATTTTTAAGTGTGGCAGTATATAAATCAAAATAATATTCTCAGCAATGATGCATTGATTTCACAATAGCAGGGCATTTTAATAAGACACCTTCAATATTTAAAAAAAAAAATCAAGGTTTCAATTTATTTTCTGTTAGGCAGGGAAATTCTTAACTTCCAAGATTTTTCACACTGCACAAATTATGACTTTTTTAAAACCAACTCCAGATTTGGAGACTGTATTGAAATCTACTTAGATTCTACCTCTTTCCTTCCTTCCCCCTATCCTGCAGCACTTTCTAATTTTTTAATGCTAATAAAGAAAGAGATTTAGAAATTACACAGAGCAGATTTGTCTTGGTCTTAATTATGATCTGGTATACCATATGATGCTTTCAGACTCAATAGGACCAGCACAATTTTAGGGAGAGATGCAGCTCTCTGGTTAGTAGGGTGATATTGTGATCTTATGGGCTCTGTGAAAACCTTAATGTATTGTGCAGATAGTTGCCTTTATTGATGACACCAAGGTCTTTGGGGGGACAAAGAAGTAAATAATATTGATTAGGAAAATAAAGTAAAATGTTGTTAGGTTTGGGAACAAAAATATGAATCTGATCTTTCTCTTTCCCCTGGTAGACTTTCATCCCACAAACAAACATTTCTCAAATACATAGTTCAGCCACAGTGTAGCAGCCTACACCAACTATTCAGCCAAGCCACACTTCACTTAGTGTGGACAGCATTTGTTTACCTTCCTTTGCTTTGATCAAAAGGTACTCCATAAATCTCTTAGCTCAGACACCTTCTTCTTGTTCGGAAAAAGAAAGACTGCTGTCTGTTCTTGATTTTCACGATAATGCAAGGTGTTATAGAGTCCCGTGCCTGGGTCTGATAAATCACCACTTTGAACGGTAGTGCAGTTACATTCATCATGCAACACCTGTCAGTGAGTATTTTCTATTCTTCTCTCCAGCTGGCCCTGCACAGAGTCTTGTCTACTGTATTGCAAGTTATTTTCATTTGAATCCCAGTCTAGTGTACCACACACCTGTGATTACAATATGTGTCTTCTAGCATTCAAGTCTGTGGTAAAGAGAGCTGGAGTGACACTGAAAAGAGCCCAAGCATCCAAACCAGAGAGGTTACTCAGCAGAGATGAGGGTTGGATATTTATGCCCATCTTCAACAGACACACAGAGCAGATAGCACCTATGCAACAAAAGGAACTGTTCAGTTATGTTTTACTTTAAACATTAGTTCATATTTAAAAGTTAATTTGGCTAAATGTGCTTCTCTGTATCTCTCTTGAGAAAGAAAATTATTATGTGTTATTGTGAATAGTCTGGATACTTCTTAACACTGTTGAAGTGTTCTTAGTGAGATCAGAGCTATGAATTCTCAGCCCATCCTAATCCACCCATCGCTGCAGCAGTCTGGTACAGTTATGGGGCATTGTTCAAAGAGAAAGAAGAAGCATGAGTACATTAATTTAATCATTCATCAAGATGAAAGGCAGTATGGCTGATTAGGATTCTAAGAGTTAATAGAATTCTGTTTCCTTCTTTTTTCTAAGTCCCCAGGCTCATCTCTAAGTACATTTTATGGATTTAGTTACTGTGGGAGGCATATTGGTCTCCTGTTTCTGCTCCTGTTCCAGTCAATGGCAAAGTTCCCTTTCACTATAGCACTGTACAGACTAGTAAAGTGGTTTTCAGCAGCAAGCATTTTTTTTATATTTCAGGTATGATTTTTTTAACGGTACTTGGATAGGCAATTGGATATCTGTTCTATAAGATTGGAACTTCTTATTATAGAGGTGGAACCAGTTTTGCAGTGGAAGTGTTTCTATGAGTTTCAGATGCCTCTTGCATTTGGTAGTTCTCATATTGGGCAGTTGTTGCATAATTAGCAGCCTTTCTACTTGCTATAAGTGTACAGCTATATTCTTCTGTAATGAGGTCTGCTTGGAGATGCACTAAGTAAAGGACTGTGGTGGCTATGGTCAAAATGGACAGCAGCATCTGGTGTTAGGAAAGGGACAGGTTTTTCTGTGTTTTGGAAAGTACTTGGTTCACAGTAATTGAATTGGATATTTGAACAAATTTTAAGATTGTTGTGGCAGAAACTACATCTAAAATTTTTGCTCATACCTCTATGGTATGCAGTAACTAACTGGGAGAGCCTTACTTTTGAGAACTTTCTAGTATGTGGAATTGTTCCTCTGACTTTGAACGGAGGTATTTTTGCTGAAGCAGAACCTTTTGTTCTGAAATGTGTCTCAGTTTCCATACTGACTGTATCATCATACATTACAGGAGATTTGTTACTGTACTTTGTGTGCTTTGTGATACTGATGGCAAATCCCATACACTTTTCTGCCTAAACAAGGTTTGTGGATGCTCTCAGTTGTACAAACAGCATTCCACTGCTGGAACATGACAGGGAAAGTGGCCTACAGTTTGCAAGTGGTCTTTCTCTATCAGCCATAGTGTTAAGATGCTGTCAGATTCTGACATTGTAGCATTCTAAAGAAGAACAGGGGTGAATAAAGTGCTGCAGGAATTGTCTTCAGATGACTAGTTGGTTGGACTTACTGAAACAGCCTCAAAATTCCCTCTTGGAACACAGACACATTAAGTTCTTTTCTTGTCCTTCCTTCTATTAATGCATGCAAGTTTTTGGTGATTTAAACAGGCTCTCATATTTAGAGATCTCTTTACTTCTGTTTTAACATAGAAGATTATGATTCTATTTATGTTTTGTACCTAAAGCAAATAAAATATAAAAATTAGTGTGCAACCTGACAATAATGGAGGAAAGCTTGCCTGGAATCTAGCACTGGAGCACTAATCATTATTGCTGGAAAGTTTCAGCACTACCATTACACTATGGTCTGTCCCCTTCTTTGCAGTCTTAATGTTTCAGTGCTTTGCCCATCTCCAAGCTGATATACCAGATCTCCAAATATTCTCTCAGCTAGCAGCCACAAATGGGAATAATAATGCTATGCAATTAAAATGAATACCGGGGTAATGATGATGTTTGTCCAATGTCCAGAATTTTATTTTATACTCTTTAATAACCAGATGTTTAAACCCCAATTGCTAGATTACGGTGTCATATTGTCATTTCTTGCCTCATTTGTAAATTAGGATCTTAATCCTCCAAAAGGCACAGGCACTCATTTCTCACTCCATGGGGACAATTTCTAGTGTGGGCAGGCCCTTGCATATTATTTGTTTTCTGCTTCCACAGAGACCTGGAATGCTGATGAGGACTTCACTCACCCTTTCCTCCTGTGACAGATGGTACGAGTGTTGTGGAGAGTCTTTGAGTTTGGGACAGGATCTTGCAGGGGATTGAGGTTGGGAAGAGGAAGAGAATGATACTGTTGGTAGATCCTTGAGACTAAAGTGTCTGCTTTGTGATGACCTCAGACTGCAAGGACTGGATTAAATAACCTGTCCCTTCTAGTCCTGTACTCTAAACAGCACTAATCTTTGTGGTGCATGAGTGCCTGTCTTCAATGAGAACAGAAAAAGGGCAAACATGGAATTCCCACAAGTGTGCCAGACTGGTGTTCAGAAGCATGGTTGTGCTGGGATCTCCCTTGCAGGTTTTCAGATAAAGATTGCAGTGTTTGGAGATGAGAGCGCTCTGCTGTGTTCTGTAAGCATGTGAGCTGTCCAGATGCAGTGTCCACTGACAGATACTAATATGTCTTATTTCTCACAGGGCTTCCAAAGCAGCTGAGTCCAGCACCTTAAGGAATGTCACACAATAGTTGCTGAACTAACTGGCACTGAAAGGAACAGAAAAAGATGGCAGTCCATATTTGAAATAAACACGTGGACTCTCGCTGATAAGAAACCATGTCAAAAAAAGGACGGAGCAAGGGCGAAAAGCCTGAGGCACTGATTGTTGCCCTACAGGCTGCCAATGAGGAGCTCAGAACTAAGCTAACAGACATTCAAATTGAGCTGCATCAGGAGAAATCTAAGGTGAGTGAGGGTTGGGTTTTAAATAAAAGTGTCTGTTGAAGAAGACAAACGTGGAAAAAATGGTACCACAGAATTCAACAGAGACCACACAACTCTTTCCTAAACCAGTGGTCTGATTCTTTCCCAACTTGTAACATTTACTGTGGATGTCCTGTAGCTTCTGTGGAAAAGACATCATTTTACTGAGCTACAAGTTGGAGAAACCTCTGGCTCTCAAATGGAGCAGTATTTGAAAGTTTTAGGAATTTTGCTATTTCTGAGCCCTCCAGTTTTCTGGTGAATTTGACTGCTGGATTAAAAAGCTTTTAGACAAATACACACATATATACAGAGTCTTATTTCCTAAGGAAATGTTAAAAGTACATGTAGCATCATTGTGTGAGGCAGGACACCTGGAGAAGACAGGGTTTTTTGTTTGAGCAAAGACCATGTAATCTACATAAATGCCGCAGGAGCTGGCCTATATTTTGTTTTAGGAGTGTGGAGGATTGGGGTCTCAGCGGGGTCTTTCTCAATTTGACATGGATGTATCTGGGTGGGCTTATTTTGATAATGTTACATTGGTAGCAGATGACTTTTATCTCAATGTAGGTTGCTAAACTTGAAAGAGAGAAGACTCAAGAAACGAAGCGTATTCGTGAGGTGGAGCAACGCAAGCAGACGGTGCAGATCACAGAGCTAAAAGCCAAACTCCATGAGGAGAAAATGAAGGAGCTGCAGGCTGTGAGGGAGAACCTCATCAAACAGCACGAGCAGGAGATGACGAGGATGGTGAAAGTCCGTGACAGTGAAATCCAGCGGCTGAAGTCGGCGCTGTGCGCGCTGCGGGACGGCAGCAGCGATAAAGTGCGGACAGCGCTGACCATCGAGGCTCGCGAGGAGGCCAGGAAACAGTTCGACTCGGAGCGCCTCAAGCTGCTGCAGGAAATCACTGAGCTCAAGTCTGCCAAAAAGCAGGTGGATGAGGCCCTTAACAACATGATCCAGGCCGATAAGATCAAGGCAGGCGATCTCCGGAGTGAGCACCAGTCCCACCAGGAAGCCATTTCCAAGATCAAATGGGAGAGCGAAAGGGATATTCGACGCCTGGTCAGTAATCAGGACAACTCATGTGCTCTCTTAGGCTGAGTTTGCCTTTTGAGTCGCTCAGCTTTTTCTGCGTAACAGATCTCTGCACTGCAATTCCCTTTGGCAAAGTGTTACCAATTTCTCACTGTCATTTGTCAGGAATAGATAGATCACAGTGAGTCAGCTATAGCACTGTGATGGCAGTTGACAGCTCAAATTAGGAGAGTGATTGGCCTAATCCAGAAAGATTTGGCTCTCTGGTTTGCTAATACATATATATATATAAATAATATATATATAATATACATAACATATATATATAATACATATATGTTGCAAGATGCAAAGGGTTAGATTAAGAGCATTTGCATCTGCACTTGCACTTTTTTAGTTTCTCCAGCCTGTGTTAAGGTATCCTAAACACAACAAACCATGGCAGGAGCGGAGGTATCTTTTGGGCTGGCCTTGGTGTAGCCTTCAGTAATTACTGTGAAAAATGAACAAAAAGAAGCCCATACCATCAAAGGTGCAGGTTGCATTGTTTTTCCGTGTTGTGGTTTAGAAACTTCCCAACTTGTGCTCCCACTTAGACTTTCAAAACTATACTATATATAAGACGCTTGCTCACTCCCCATCCCCTGCAGCAGGCTGGAGAGGAGAACTGGAGGCACGAAAGGTAAAGATGAGATCATGAATTGAAGTAAGACCACTTTACTGGAAACAGCAATGAAGTATGTACATGAGAGAGGGGAGTGCCTTATGTGCAAAATGCTCACCTTGGAGCCTGTGAACAACCACAGCCATGCTACCCTCATCCAGAAGGGAGCCCTTTCGCCATCCCCAGAAAATGCCGTGAGATCATTTACAATAACCTCTGGGTCCCCTGACTACTGCAAAAATGAACCTTGTCCTGGCCAGAACCAGGCCACACTGTCTTGTGGAGAGCTGGACCTGCTTGTAACCGTACAAAGTTTAGCTTGAAAATTGCAATTCAAGAATTGACAATTAAGTAAAATAAATGGAAATTTAAACTGTCAAGAATGATACCACTGCCTGCCCCCTGCCAGTTCCCAGTCTGCATCCTACAGCTGTAATCTTGTGTTGGCAAAATGCTCAGTGAATGTGCTCCTGTGCTGAATTATGGCTGCAGCTCAGACTGTTGTTTTACAACTGGTGCAGTGTGGTAGAGCAGGTTTGAGGGATGATCACTACTCTTAAGTAAATAATACAATAAAAATTGGAGAAATGCTGTTGCCTTCACACAGTAATATTATTCTGGTGTTTCTTTCATTCAGATGGACGAGATCAAGGCTAAAGACAGGATCATATTTTCTTTGGAGAAAGAACTGGAGACACAGACAGGCTATGTGCAGAAGCTGCAGCTGCAGAAGGAAGCTCTGGATGAACAGCTCTTTTTGGTGAAGGAGGCAGAATGTAACATGAGCAGTCCCAAGAGAGAGATCCCAGGAAGGGCTGGAGATGGTTCAGAGCACTGCAGCAGCCCTGTATGCAGGTTTTTACTGGTCCCTGCAAAACAGTAACATGCATGTGTGTTTCTTGCTGACATACCTTCACAGGCACTGGGAAAACATTCCCACTCATTCACTGCAGACAAGTTAACGTCGGTAGAGTCTTCAGAGGGCATGGTAGTTGGACAAAGCTTTGCACTGCTGGTTTTCATCAGTCGTTCTATTCACAAATAAAACACATCTGAAATAATCAGTGCCCCTTTGAAAGAATCATCGATGAACCTAACTACCTGGATAACATCCATCCTCAAAACCAGGTAGAATTAGGAGGATGAGCAGGGAGGGGCAAGGAGAAGGCTGGGCATGGAGAATCTGTGAGACTCTCAGAGATCCTTCTCTTTGTCTGTCTTCCCACAGACAGCCCTTGTGTGTCATTCTCAAAGCACACAAGTCACCCATTGTGTGATTAAACATATATAAAAGCATATTTACATATATACAAATGGGGAATCATATCTCTAATTGATACAGAAAGGGTTGTCCTAACTTTTTTACCTGAGGTAGTGGCTCAGCAAATAGAAGTAATCTATAGGAAAAGGCAATAAAAATTAGAATATTTTAGCTTTTTCATCTCTATCATAAAAAATTATCATCTATCTGGTTGTTTTCTCTTAATTTTTTAAAGTGGCTTAAAATTTTCAGTTAAAGTATCCCCCAAACCAGATACTTTCTCCTAAAAGTATATGTATATTTGCCAACATATTCAGTACTGTAAAAATCCCTAAAGATAATTTGCTGATGATGACAGCTGAAGGTGTGAGTTGGCTGGTGTGAGTTTTTGAAGATGCTTTTCCCGAGGATGTGTTTCGAAGAGGGTCAGTAACTGTGTGCCGTTGTTGCCCGTGCACAGGACTTGCGCAGGAACCAGAAGAGGATAGCAGAGCTGAACGCCACCATTCGGAAGCTGGAGGACCGGAACACGCTGCTGGTTGACGAGCGGAACGAGCTGGTACGTGAGCTTTGCGCTGGCACACGGAGGAGCCGAGAGCCTTGCGGAAAGGCAGAGAGGGGGACGATCCAAGGATAAAGCTGGTGATGAGCATGCCTTGTCCATCCATCAGGCCCATCCCTCAGGAGGCCGAGGAGGACTTTTTATCTTAAACAACAATTTTATTGGAGTTAAGGGAGTACAAAATCACAGCGGAGATCAAGGCAGCAGGGCTTGTAGGATTCTGTGTGAATGCTTTTGTTCTCTCTTTTTCAGCACGGAGGAGTTGTGCTTGGTAAGTTACCTTGTACATGGTGAGATTTACCTTGTAAATGAATTAATGTCTGTAAGGTCTGTAGTCCAGTATTTGACCAGGTGGAAAATAGATAAATACTGAGTCTAGGAAGAACTGACAACTGTGAATTGATCCCTTTATCTGATTTTCTACTCTGTGGTGATAGCTGTGTGCTGAATCAGGACCCTGGCTATTTAACCTGTTTATATTCCTACTTCTCTTCCTAAGGATGAGTATGATAAATTCAACTCTTGATGGTTTTTCTTATTCCTGAGCTAGAAATCTTAATGCACTCCTTTCATATCAGTTTAGCCAACTTCAATGTTCTTTATGTCGTAATTACAAAATAGATGTCAAGATTGCAAATTACAAGTATATTCATGTGTCTCTTGTGACAATTATTAATTGCTATTATCAATCCAGTTGAAGCGTGTCCGAGAAGCTGAGAAACAGTGTAAACCTCTTCTGGAAAAGAACAAGTGCCTCACGAAGAGAAATGATGAACTTATGCAGTCTTTGCAGCGCATGGAAGATAAACTCAAAGCAGTCACTAAAGAAAATATAGAAATGGTTGGTACTGAAGAGCAGAATGAGGATTACTGGATGAGTTATGTGTTGGTAGCCACATCTGCATAGTGCATGATGTATATAAATAGAGAACATGCATTGTATATAATGTGTAATACCATTGCTAAGATACAGCCATGGTTTGATCTCCATTGTTCTAGATTTACATACCATAACATTGTGTATTATGCATACATGGACAATATATTTATGTGAATGCATAATCACAGTCTTTAATTCTATTCTCAGAGTTAGAATATTGAGTTTCAATTGTCTGAAAAAAAAGAGGAAAAAATGTTATATCATTGAGGCATGTCCTACTGTGCTATTTTTCATCTGGAACTCAAAAATGAAGCTGTTAAGAGTGATGTTTTCAGCCAGAATCATGTTCTTGCATCATGTACACATTCTTTTTAGAGCTGATGATGACCAAGTAAACTTCTGGTATGGCACATAGAATCTTTCCATAACACATACACATGGTTGGTGGGTATGGGAAAGGGAGAATGGTGATGTTTAAATTTGGTTAGGGCTATACATTTCCAATGTCAGGGCCATATGAAGTGGGGTCAAAGCAGTTATGTCTGCATATCCTTTAGATGGGATTGTTTTGGTTATCAGTCTCCTTCTGTGTTCCTATACATGCACTGATGTTGCTTTGGTATTTATGGAAAAGGAGGTGGATGTTCTGGGTTGCCAGATGTAAGCTGGCAGACTGAGACAACTTCCCTTGCTAAGGGTGTTCATGGACCCTGCCCTGCTTGTAGTAGCCACTGTCCTGAGCAGGCTGAGCCCTGCAGTGGGAGCAGCTTTCCTGCTGATTAGGCAGAGACGAGATTCACTTTCCTGTCCCACAGAAAAAAGATTTTAGTGTTACACGGTTAATCCACTTAAAGACTCTGCAATTCACATGTGCCTAGAAGACAGATAAACTTATTGCAGGTGTCGTGTCAGAATTACTCTTCCACAGCTGTGGTAGTAGAGATCACAGTCCCTTGGGATCTCCCACAGCAAAGAGGAAAGACTCCGGAATCTGCAGGCATTGCATCAGTGGGCAGCACCCCGGTGTGTGTCTGTGGACACAGTGTGTATGTGCTAAGTTATCTCCCTGACATCTGCTCATCACACTATGGATGCCCAAATCGTGAAAGTTAACAAGCTGGGAGTGGCTAGAGTAATTCTCACAGGTTTTAGCCATCTCCTTTCCCACATATGCTCAGGAGCAGGCAGGATATTGACCTGTGCTTAAAATATATCTGTTACAACAGTTTTTGCCTTTCCTCTTGGTGTGACTGTATGCATGTCTTTCATGTGAGTAAAGCATGTCCATTGCCTCACTGTGTATGGTCCTGCACTGAATATCAGTAAGGACATGGGCTTATGAGAGTAGATACTGTTTGCCCACCCACTAGACAGGTTCAACTCTTTTTGCCACATGGGGGGGCATCTTGATGCATGGCCAAGGAAGAGCTATGGTATGTGACCTTTATGGGCTACAGAGGCTGTACTGCCACATGGTAACTAAATAGATAAAGCTTTGTTGTTCTGGTTGAAGAACTCAGCCTTGCTGTGCTGCTTTATTGTTAAGAAGCACTGATGGGCATTAATAAAAAATGACGTAGCTGAAGCACATTTAAAGGTCTGTATAGCTTACCTGAAAGGTGATGTTTAGTTTTTAACTGAAAGATGGTCTTCTTAATTGCTGAATCTTATTTTATCTCTTTTATCTTCTCACCACAGAGAGAAAAAATAACATCACATCCTCCTCTAAAGAAATTAAGATCTCTCAATGACCTGGATCAGGCTAATGAGGAACAAGAAACAGAATTTTTGAAGCTTCAGGTCATAGAACAGCAGAACATAATTGATGAGTTGACAAGGGTATGTCCAGAGCACAAGGAAATTAGGAATGATTGCTGTGTACAGTTTACTGCTGATAGTATTTCTTCTTACAACTAGAGGTCTGAGCATTCATACCTTACCCGCTTTTAACATCTGCAGATGTTTAGCTGTAGGTGTGCATGTGTTCAGTTCACTGAATTTGTAGTGGAGCATCAACTCAAAGCATAACACTGTGAATTGAGCTCCAGAAAGGAATGCAGACTAAGAGCTATGGAGTTTGGGAAAGTACCTACATGTTCACAAGGCAGGGCTGTGCTGGGGTGTTCCACCATTATAACAAAGTTGTGCTTAAAAAGCTTTTTTAATAAGCGGCCAGCCCACAGTGCCATATAATGTGCTGGAAAAGCACGTACAGCTAGACGCTGGGTTTCCAGTTCTTCTGTCATTTAATGCTGACAGTTCCTTTGTCAGTGGACATTGCATTATGATACTGAGGAGAGATTCTAAAACGGGCTGTTGTCTCTTCTGAGACATCATTGCTAGGAATAGTGAGATCAACGCTCCCATCATTTAATGACTTTGAGGCAGAGGCAGCATCTCCTCATCAGGGAAGGCAGACAGCCCCTTGTACAATTCCCAAACCCATGCACCAAGCCTCCCAGTGATTTTAGAGGGCTGTCCATCCACTCCTGTTGTTTGACAGCTGCTCAAGGCAAATGCACAAGAGGTTTTTTCAGGTGGTTTTCAGCTGACACACATACAAATTTGGATATGAATCCTCCCTTCTAGCTGGAATCAGATTCCTGTTTGAACATATGGAGAGAGTCACTGGAAGTTCTATTATTTATTTCCTCTGTATATTTGGCCATCTAACAGCTGCAAAGAAGTGAAGAGAGAGTAACTTTTTAATCTTACTTTCCAGGACAGGGAGAAACTCATTCGTCGGAGAAAGCATAAAAGGAGCTCAAAACCAATCAAGGTGAGATGAAAAATAATTTCTCATTTATGGTGTTCAAGTAGGCTGTGTAGGAAAACACACTTTAGCAATCTGATTAAAGAGAGCTTTGTGGATTATAACAATCTGCTTTAGTGATCAGGTTTATAAATTCCTTAGTTACTTTGGGAGAGCTTTTTAAATCCACTTTGAAATTCTGTTAGAAGTGTGCAGCTATTTTATTTTCAGCAAAATAGGGCTCCTGTCCCATCCCTTATCCTTCCCCCCCCCGCCCCCGCCGTGTTTTCCCGTTTAGGCCATCGAGGGCGGGCCGTGATTAATAAAACGTTGTGTTAATTAGGCGGCGGTGCGTTGATTAGGGGAGGGGCGC
>JAOTQZ010001598.1:319393-353317 GCA_026546895.1 Pogonocichla stellata | reverse complement strand
ATTCTAACAGTCTAATTTACACTCTATTTATTTCTGCAGCTTGCATTTCTTCTCTCAATGTTGATAAATTGTTCCAAAGAGCTAAATCCAGCCCCTGAGACACTTGGGTCTCATTCGAGGGTCTTTGGGGACACCGCCAGGGGGGTCCTGAAGCTCCCAAGGAGGCCAGGGGTATGCCCTGGGCTCCCACACCTGAGCTTGTGTTTTGGATTGCTCTGATGCAATCCATGATGGAACAGGCTTGGGTGGGGAGCTGGGGCTGATCCACCCCTCTGTTCCCTTGTGTCGTTTTGTGCCACCCCTCAGACTGGCACACAGATATCACTGAGTCAGAATCTTTCTAATGGTTGCTCACTCAGTGGAACTGACAGCATGAACCCAGGCTCTGCTGGTTTTAGTTTCCTTTTAATACCAGTCACATTGCTGGTTTTGTTACTCTTTACTGTGGTGACTTCAACAGGCTCAGGAGCAGCTTCAAGCTGAAGTCCAGAGGTATAAAGCCAAAATAGAAGATCTGGAGAAAACTTTGGCTCAGAAAGGGCAGGTAAGTAATTATTGTGTGGTTTTTTCTCTATTTTGTATCTTACCTGCTCTGCTTACAAAATACCTAGCACAATTTCAGTATAAGTTTCCATGAGATGTAATGCTGGCAGTCAGTAAACAGACAGATCCGGCAAGTTCAGAAGCCTCGTTACACCTTGGTGAACTTAAAATGTTGTTGTTCTGTAAAAGACAGCTTATTCCTGTAGGATGTTAAAGCCTGGATATTGTGGCTCCAATTTTCAATAAATGTGCCCGGCCTCATGGAATTTCATTATTCTGTAATACTACTGCTTCATCCAACAGGACTCACACTGGGTGGAGGACAAGCAGCTTTTCATTAAGAGGAACCAAGAGCTTTTAGACAAGGTACGTTCCAAAGGTTTGCATGTTCACTCTGAGGGGTTATCTGGGTCCTATGAGGCATCTTAAGGGTTTCGATTTTGCACAGCCTATGCTACCTCAAGTACTACTCACCAAATACTTCGTGGTTCTTGTAACAGTCACTCAGGTCATGATTTAACATATCTCCATTAGATAGAGAAAACGGAAGCAGAAAACAGCCGCCTGCAGCAGGAGCTGCAGGATGCGCGAGACCAGAACGAGCTGCTGGAGTTCCGCAACCTCGAGCTGGAGGTGAGGGACGCGCTTCTTGCACTGGGGCTGGTGGGAAATGAAATGACTGCACTTGCCCTGGACGCCAGCTTTAATCAGGGGTTTGCACAAGTGTTGTAGCAATATAACAGAGTAACAAATCAGGCCCGGCATTTTTAATTGTGAGCTGAAGTATGTCAGCTCTAATATCCTGGAAATAGTAAGCACCATACCCAGCCAGGTGCCCAGTGTTCTCAGCTGAGCTTAGCTGATTAACATGAGTGTGCCTGTGGCCCTGATTTTTCTAACACCTGAAGAAGCCTGTCTGCCTGTGCAAGTGCTGTTCCTTCTGTGGGCACTGGACACATTCTCTGTGGAGCAGCTCTCCTATGACCTGCAGTGGGTACAAACAGGCTCTCGGTGACGCTGGACATTGATGCAGGAGCTTCAGAAGCCTCTGCAGGACCTCAGGCTCCAGATTGCCTCTAGTTACCAACTCTTCTTTAGGGTGCCAACCAAAACTTCACCTGCTCTCTTCCCCACTATAAGCTGGTTTATTTTTTCGTTGTTCTTTTCAGTTGCTGTCCAAGACCAAATGCATTTGCCACACAGAGCTTTTCCTGGGCCTCGTAAATTAATGTTAAGACTTGCCCCTTATTCATAGAACTGTCCCACAGTTTTACCTGATAGATGTGTTTCCATATGGCAGGGGGCTGAACTGATGAAGTGAATTACATATTCATAAACCAAAAATGTGTGTGAAAGTGAAGTTTAATCTTCACTTCCATACTTGCCTGAATACCTGAAAGAATGAGAAATTGCATCTTAATTTTTTTTTGTCTCTGGTCCTTTAAAACTGGACAAATATTTGTAAATTTTAAGCAATAAAGGTGTATAAATAGCTAAGTTGATCAGTTTTTTTGAACGTATTGTTTTCCACAGATGTTAGAATGTACAGCATCCCAGGATGAAGAAAATGTGTGATCTGAGTCTCCCTATAGTCTAAAGTCAAACACATGTTTCTAAAGGGAGTATTTACAGCAATGTGTAGTTGTTCAACACTTCATAAAGCAAATCACTTGAATCTTAGCTAGGTGACAGCCTGTCCACAGCCAATTTGCAAATTGACATAATTTATCGAATAATGTCGTGTTAAAAAGTTACCTTGGGTTTAGGGTCCTGTCCCACTTGGCTCACTTCGTCAGACTAGTCTAGATTAGGATCTTCTTTCCTTGGCTTGTAAAATGAAGAGCTTGGCTTTGCAAGCCAAGCATGATATGAGCAGCAGCCATGGCATTTTCTGTGTGCATCTTCTTCATTTTAACAGATTCTCTATCATCTTTTCAATTTATTTGCAGGAAAGAGAGAGACGGTCCCCACCGTTCAATCTCCAGATTCACCCATTCTCAGATGGTGTGAGTGCTCTACAGATCTACTGCATGAAGGAAGGGGTTAAGGTAGGTCAGTTGTATAAAGCAGTGCTTCTCCCTACAGGAGTGGTGGGTGCTTCCCATATAATCCATTACAAATTACTCCATTAAACTTTAGGTATTTAAACTCAGTCTAACGTAAGAATGTGGTGACGGACGAAGTTCAATTAGACTAAAAATTCTCACCATAATGATAAAATCTGGTTCAATGGCAACTGAAATCAATGTGTGATGCATTTCCATAGGATAAAACAAAATGGGTGGCTTCCATGTGGTTCACAGGTTATGTCTATGATAAAAGGTGCATGCCATGCCTTTACTTTACTCTCTGTTTGCAGGATGTCAGCATCCCAGACCTTATAAAGCAGTTAGACATCCTAGGTGATAATGGGGTAAGTTGAAATGGGAGATACTTTCTCTTTACAGCTGTATTTTGTACAGTACAGTAAGTGATATGTATAATTATGATTGTTTTCTAAGATATTTGTTAAATTATGCATCTGTTAAAGTGTGGTTTAGCAGACTGGGAGGAATGTCCACTGCACCCCATTCACTAAAGAAAACACATGAATGAGTTTGACAGTCTGAGTAAACCACTCTTCATCAGGGCTACGATTCTTTCTAACAGTTTCATAAATAGGCAAGAATTATCAAATTCCCTGTGGCTTTGTAAGAGGGCATAACTGCTCGCATAAAAGAGATCCTGTATCTCTGGCCAACATTAGATATGTCTTTAAGAAGTTTATAAGAAACAAAAACAAAGGATTGTTATTGTCTATTCATATGCTGATGTAAATCAGCACTATTTTTACAAAAGCTTTAATGGAAATTCAGCTTTTCAACTAGCATGAAGACAAACAAATGGGTATAATTTTAGTTTGCATTTCTCTTAAGGTGTAGTGGAATGAATGATACATTTAATCCTTATCATGTAGAAAGGCAAAAAGTCTTCTTGATATGTTAACAGGCTCTGAATATTTCAGTGGAAATCGAATACTCAGTACTACAGGGATCTTCTGAAAACTGTGGACCTGGTTTGTAGGCTGGATTGTCTTTATTCATGCTGGAATCTGCTGCCAATTTTCCTCTTTCCTGTCTTTCTCTTCACAGAACTTAAGGAATGAAGAACAAGTGGCCATAATTCAGGCTTCCACAGTGTTGTCCTTGGCAGAAAAGGTAAATTATGTGCTTGCTTTTCTCACGTGTTATCTAAAGCCTCATCTAGCACATTTTCTGCCCTGTTATTGTCATCAACAACAATATTGTTAAACTTTTTAGTGTTGAGAGTGATTCCCCAAATAAAATAAATTGTGCCAGCAGAGTCCCAAACACCTTACTGAAGCAGCAAAAATACCAAATTGAGCTAGTCCAAGCTGTGCAGTAGAAAAAACTACAAATACAAAAGTAATATGAAACAAAACTTGCAATTGAAAACTGAATGAGAAATCATCAGAAATTTAAGCCGTAATTAGATAAAATTTGGGATTTACAGTCCTGAGATTTCTAAAGCTTCCCAAGGGATCTGTATGCCAAAATTTCACTGAAAGTATGCGTCTACTTTCCTTGTTTGGAAAATTAAGAAGAGAGTGCAGGTTGGTTAAAATTTCTTTCTAAGTTTCAACTGCAGCACACAGCTTTTCAGCATGACAGCTTCCAAGACTGCTCAGCAGTGCCTCCTCTGCAAACAGAGCTGCCATAAGCCAGCTGAGCTGTTTTTGAGATGCTATAGCCCCACTGTGGGCCTGTATCCGTGGGATGAAATGGGTTCCTTGTCCATCCAAGGGAGTGGGCTTTTCCACCTTGCAGTGACCCAGCAGTGGAAATCCTCTCGCTGCTTCCCTGCCGAGTGCTGCCTGCAGACATCAGGGCTGCCTTGTCACAAACAGCCTCAAGATGGGCCCAGCACCAGCACTAGGCTGCTAAAAACACACTGACAAGATGCTGCAGATATCCCACTTGCCACTGCTTGTGTGCAGGAAAACACAGCAGGTTACAGGTCTCATTGTCTTCTTTCCAGTGGATCCAGCAGATTGAGGGAGCTGAAGCTGCTCTGCATCAGAAGATGATGGAACTGGAAAGTGATATGGTAGGAAAACTTTCCTTACTAGACATTTTAGGGACACTGATTGTGTCACACTTACTTTATGTCCCAAAAAATAACTAGGAAGGTCTATTGGCAAATGAACTATGCAGCATTTCTCTGATTATTGGTGAATCCATAAAATTATCCCAGTTCACATGCAACAGCAGAATAACAGAAAGAGAAAAAGTAAAAGTTTTAAAAAGTTCCTCTCTCTTTCTGTGAGAATAACTGTTTATTAATAAGTACAGAGGGTTCAAAGGTTTTTCAGTAATTTGCAGAGATGCATGCATTATTTGTCTCATAAGATTCATCAGCTGTTGTGTTGCATTTTATTCAGGAACAACATGTAAGAAATTATTGAAATGAATAGTAGCACTGTTGGCTTTCATTACATACTAAGTAGAGTTAGTACCTTACCCTGTTCTTATTCTAGTTAATTAATTCTAGTAGCCTACAAGATGAACAAACATAACTGTAAGAATTAGCTGTAGTGGCTTGTGTTTTTTCCTGTGGTGTGTCTGTACTTAAGTCTGTTCAGGTTAAGGTGGACTGATAAGTTAAAGCACAGCAGCTGCCCCCTAGGAATGTGAATGTGAATGTCTATTAGTTCCTGTTTAGTTTAGTCCACTTTTACACCTCTTCCAAAATAAGAGAAGGCACATAAAGAGTAATTCCTGATGCCAGAGGAAGTACCTTTATAAAAGTCACCCGGAATACCCTAAATTCCACTACTGAAATGCGAAGCAATACCACTGAAGCCGACAGAGAGGATGGATTTAGTTCCATGAAAATGAGATGTATTCATCCACAAGAGCAATCTGCAGCTATTTGCCCTTCCTTCTTTTCTAGCTGAGTCAGATACTAATAGCTCTGCTGAGCATCAGTGGAAAACCAGTCCTGCTGAATTATATATCTGTAAATGATTTGATAAAACTTCCTAAAGTATTTGGAGTAACTAATTTGTTTTTCTGTCCAAATGATCCTTCATTGTAGGAGCAATTTTGCAAAATAAAAGGTTATTTGGAGGAAGAATTAGACTACAGGAAGCAAGCTCTTGACCAAGCATACATGGTATGTACAAAGGAAATTCTGCAGCACATACTGGCCAACTCTGCAATAGCACACAGACTCTTGTAGAATCAGGAGGAGAGATTTTTGCTTTTTTGTTAGTCTTGGGCTTTCTAAAATTTGTTCTTTCCTCATTCTTCCGATGTACCAGCATGTAATCTGCACAGCTTCAACACAATATATTGCCTTTTCATGTCATAAAAAGGCACATCTCCTGAAGTCTGAAACTTGTCAGTTTAAGGCAGATATATCTCATTAATATCAGCTTGTCCAGATGGAGTTTTTTAGTGCAATAGGTGGAAATTTTAGAATTGGTGAAATAATTTACACTTCAGATATGAAAATTCTATCTAACTCTATATCTGCAACTCCATAGAAAAGAGTAAAAGTGAAGGATTTCAGTGAAAATTAATATTAAAATATTTAAAAAAATAAAAGTTCCTATTCTTTTTTCAGAACATGGAACCATTTTCTGAGTTCAGTTTTTCACATTTTTGCACACTTGAGCACAGGGACTGCCTGTCATGCAGGGGCCTGAGTCTGCCATCAATCCCCCAGTTCCCAATGTGGTTTAAACCATGTTTCATCTCTAATTGACTTTCGGTATTGCATCAACCAGAGGATCCAGGAGCTTGAAGCCACCTTGTACAATGCTTTGCAGCAAGAAACAGTGATAAAGTTTGGGGAACTACTCACAGAAAAACAGCAGGAAGAGCTGAGGACGGCAGTAGAAAAGCTAAGACGTCAGATGCTGAGGAAAAGCAGAGAATATGATTGCCAGATTCTTCAGGAGAGGATGGAGCTGCTCCAGCAGGCTCATCAGGTAAGAAGGAACCACACCCATGGTATCTACTCAGACTTTCTGTGTAAAGACAGTCTGAGCTCAAATCGAGATGAGCTCCAGACCATGAGCAGCTTTTTGAATTGTCTCATACTTGGTCTTCTCTGTGCATGCAAGCACACGTGATACTAGCTTGTGCAAGACTGTTTTGGCATATTTTGAGTCTAAAGTTCTAGCCTAAAGTTTTCATCCAGAATTCTGCCTGCATGGTTCTAGCTTTATAAGAAAAATGGTCATCCCTAGTTACTGGATTGGGCCCAAGAGAAACATAGTAAATCTTGCTGGCTCTTATGGCACAGGACAGCTGTCTGTTTTTCCAGATGCTACTTGTCCCTCCCAAGTGGGCGTTTGTACTTTTCACTGCTGAGATAAGGTAGTGCATTTCACTTTCAAAAACTGATGTTTGCAGTTCTGCAAGCACATTGAATAACGTGAAAGCTGCACCATGAAAAAGATTTGACTCAGATGTTTGTGGGAATAAGAGAAGAAGCACATCCCCAGTGGTTAGGGAGGTTTGGGTCACAGGAAAGCTCAGTTCTCACAGTCTTGCCTGATCCTGAGTTGGGCACTTGAGTCTGGGTCCACCCTTACCTTTTGTTGCCAGGCCTTTGCTGCATAAGAAGCTTTTTGACTTGAAACATGACAGCTGCCCTGGGGGACACTGCCACAGCAGTTCTGGTTTCTCAGAATGACTCTGAGCCAGCCTCAATTGCAGGCAGGGTTGGAGGTAGCTGAGAGGCAAAAGAAAGAGGAGGTAGCCAAGCAATAGGACAGGAGGCTGTGGGCGGAAACTTTTGCACGAGACGTTCCACCTGAACATGGAAGAGAATTTCTTCATTGTGCGAGTAACCAAGCACTGAACAGATTATCGAGGGAGGGTGTGGGGTTTCCCTCCCTGGAGATATTCCAAAGCCCTCTGGATGCAATCCTGTGCCATGTGCTCTAGGAATGACACTGCTTGGGCAGGGAGATGGGACCAGGTGAGCTGCTGTGGTCTCTTCCAACCTGACTCATTCTGTGATGCTGAGGTTCCATAGAATTTGAAAGCTGCCATAAGCTAGTAATCTCATCTCCAGACAGTGAGGGAGACAGTCACAGGTCACCTGTTCTCCAGCTGCTAGGGCCTTTGGGCATCTCCTGCTTTGCCTTTTTGGATTTTTGCTATTTGCTGGACAGCTGTCTTATAGCCTGACTTAATTAAAAAAAGATACTGAGATTCAAGGCCTCATTTTTTGTACTTAGAAGTTCTGTTCTGGAGGATCTCTCCTCCCAAGCAGGCAAAAGTTTAAGTCATGCTAAATAATTTTTCTTAAAGTACCTAGCTCTGATAAAAATACACACCTTATCTATAAGTTACATGTATGTCACTTACCATGGAATCAATACATCCATAGTATTGTATACATTTATCATTTTGGACCTAATAATAACACTTAAATCCTCTTTCAACACATTCAACTGTGAGAAATCTTAATGAATCTTGATAGAATTCTAAAGATTATAACCATGATCTTACACTTTTCATCTGTTTAACACAGGAGTAATAAATAGATAATGCAAAAACATATCCATCATTGATACTAATTTGCAGCATTTAAGGATCCAGTTACATATGTGCAGGTTCATATTTTAGCAATTGAACACATGGTAAAGCTGTGGTTTGGCAGGATGAGTGGATGGTGTCACAGTATGACACAAGATTATCCCTGCCACAGAAATGGATTTGTTGATTTCTAGGCTTTTGACACTTGGAATATTAAGCTACTTGTTCAGTGGGACAGATTTACTGAGAAATTAGTGTAGATGGTTTCTTTTCTGATTTCCAGAGGATCCGAGATTTAGAAGATAAAACTGACATCCAGAAGAGACAAATTAAGGATCTGGAGGAAAAGGTTGGTTCTGTTATGCTTTTGAAGCGTACTGATGAACTTTGTTTTGAAAGCAGTGATTCAGTTCTCTTGAACTATATGACCTTTCTGTTCTGCTCATTCAGCTGCACCTGTTGGTGATGGTGCACTGTCCTTTCTTTTCAGTTTGTGTCAGTAGATACAGACTTTAATCTTAAAATACTACATTACATTATTAAACATGTAATGGTGAGTTTGATGGGTGTGTGTGTACGTACCTATAAACATACATACATATGTACATATATATTGATACATTTACATTTATATATTTGTATATCCAAGCGATTTCTAGCATGGATTGCAGACATAGTTTTTTAGCTTAAAATACAACACATGCTATTTTTGATATCCAGCTTTATGACTTGTCAACCTGTGGGTATCATGATGTGACAGTTACACCTCAGGCTTTCAATATGGTGCCAGTTGTAATCCATCACCAAAATTATTGGGATCTGTTCTCTAAGCCTGGGAGGTGGTGTGGTACTTACAGAAGTAACAAGGGAAATAACAGTGTTTTCTAAATGAATAACTATTCTAATTATTCTGCAGAGTGCAAAAATCATTCTGATGCTTACAATGCCATTACCTTTCATTTTTACACAGTCTTATTTTTCTTCTGCAGTTTCTATTTCTATTCTTGTTCTTCTCTCTCGCCTTTATTCTTTGGCCTTGATGTCAATGTGCCTCTTGGAAAGGTAAGACTGTTTTATTTATTTCCTCAAAGGTAGCACTTCTTGCACAAAGCAGAGGATCGCATCCTTGTATGTTCTTGTGGATGTTTGGAGTCAGCAAATGCAGCAGGTTGTTGTCAATTTGTAATAGTTCACAGCAGGGGGTTGTCGTACTGCTGAGTTGTTGGTGATATTGTGCTATTCATGACTGTGAAAATAAAAGCTAACAAAGAATTTCACAGTAGCAAAAAGCCAAGGGAATTGCAGGGACAATTCAATGTTGATGTTTGCAAAGGGATGCAGGTGAAAAAAAGTTAAAATAACCTCAACTGTAAACACACTCTGAACTAACACTCAGGAAGGAGATCAGGATTTTGAAACAGGTAGAGCTCTATGTCCAGCAGCAGGAAAAATACAAAAAAAGGGCAGGGAAGAATGATCAGCTGCTGAGAGGCGGGAAGGGAGAGACAGAGAGATGGAAGGATTTTTCTGACTCAGGAAGTAACCCTGCTAAAAGGAGTTATTGGAGAAGTCTAAAAAATTTGTCATAGAATGGATGGACAGATGGACAGCTGTCTGTCTAACACAAACAATTACCATGTGATAAGCTTTAAGTAAGCAAAAATTTATAGTTAAGGACACAGGTTGTAAAGAAGTCTGTCACAATATAGCAATGGCAGCTGAAAGTTCAGAGTTCAAAAAGTAATGTGAAGATGGGGAAATGAATCAGAGAACTATAATGGTCCCATTTTCCTCTGTGGCTAACCAGTTCCAGAACAAGGATGCTGGGCTAGAACAATTTTTCTTTTGATCCAGGATAACAGAAGTTAGCCTAGAAAACATAATGTTAAAGTCTCAAGAACATGTAATGAGCATAATTTTCTGATTTGGGGACAGACCCATACCATTAAATTTCTCAGTCTCTCTTGGCTCTGGCTTCAGCTGTGTCAATGAATAATTCCTCTGCTCTACACTTGAGACCAGATGAGATACAGTTGTGTGAAAGATATTCTGCCATGCCCTTACACTATTTGTACGAGCTTTGTTTCCAGATACAATTCAAGATACTGATCATAATTAAGTGGCATGGGTCCAGTTTGGTGGGTTTTCATTTTCCCTTTAAGGAAAAGCCCCTACTTTGTGCTTCATTTCAGCTAGATCAAAGCTTTCATTTGCAGTTTTGTGCTGATGCAGAGACAGCTCTCAGAATTATCCACATTAACTGGACTCCACTGTGTCCTTGTTTGGCCAGACCTCTAAATGAATGTTTCCATGGGCTGTGACAGCAATACACATGGAGGTTGGCTTGATTGGGGAGCAACCCATAGAAAAGAACTAGGAGAAATGTGGACAGATCAGTGTTGTTTACAGCTCCTGTAAACAACAGTCAGTATCATTATCAAGTTACTGTTTAAAACATACTACCTTGATTCAGTGGTCTTGAAACACATTAAGTTACAGCTGCATACTTAATTGTGTTCCTACTGCAGGATTTCTGAGAACCATGGTACAGCATGGTATGGCTGTGAGGTGTTTTAAGTGCCTGTGACTGGTGGCAGTTTGGCTTTACAGTTTCTTGCTTATTCATAATGGAGGAAAAAAATCAGAAATTCTTCTGAAACAACCAAATTACGGACAGAGTAATTTCAAGAAGCCAAGATTTACACAGTACACTTTATATGACTGTGGCTTTTGCTGTACCACAGAATCCATGAGTCCAGAACAAACAGTTAACCTAGAGGGAGATTCCATATAAAAAGAATTCTTGGATTTAAGGTGCACCTTGAAAAATCACAGGAACTGGTAGTGATACTTGCAAGTACCTGTCTGCATGATTTTTTTCCATTTGCCTGTACTATCATCCTTCTTCAGTTCCTGTCACATCTAGAACAATGTCCTTGTGCAGCATATGAGAAAAACCTGGCCAGTAAGAGGTTGAGAGTTTTCTGTAGATACAGTTTGCACCTACATTTTTCCACCAGTGTGGGTATGGCGTTGGTTTTCTAGTGCATACCTCTTCTGGTACAGCTACAGAATTGGTGAGAAGCTTACATGTCCTAGTTTTACCAATACCAATCTCCTAATACCCTTTGCTGATAACACTTACGTCCTTTTGGCCTAATTTGAGGGCAGGTATTGGCTGGTTAGAAAAGCTAATGAGATGCTTAAGGTCAAAACTCCATATTTTTCTTAAGTTCTAGGAGGTTTGCTATTTTTCACTTGGAGTCATCCTGCCTCCATGGGCTGCTGGCTTCTGCTCAGCTCTCGCTGTCCACCTCACTGTCATGTTTCTTGAACAGGACTAATAGTCAAAACAACATAAACATTTCTGTGCTGTCTTTAGGGCTGGCATGACCATCCCAGCTGCACAATTCACTGATGTCATTGCAGGGAATTACATGGATCCCTTAGGGACTGTGTCAAGACTTCACTTCCCTCTCCACCCTCCATCCCCATTCTGGCCCAATCTCTCCTTCAATGGGTTTTCCTCTTGTTTTACATAACATCTAAGGTTTAGCAGGTATAAATCCCTTTGGGATCACTTTGTTGAGCCCAGGAAGCCTGCTCTAACTACAATGCCAAGATGAGTTTCACTCATTGAATTCACTGTTGCTCCATAGTGGCTGGTCCCTGGAGCACACAGGGCTCCAGTTCCCCATAGAGAGGATGAGAAGCATCAGCAGGAGCTGTAATGTGGTTTACAGCCCCAGAAAGCCTGCTAGGCAGTTGTGGCACTCCTGGGACCACCCAGGAGATGGATTCTTTTGCCTTTCCCATTCTACTTTTGCATATTTGGCTTTATGAACATCAGGTAGGGATCAGCAAGACAGATTACAGTGAGCTGAGTGACAGAAGAAGGAGCCAGGACAGTGGTGGAGATAAAATGATTTAGAGAATCAACATTGACTATGAAAGTGGAAAAATCTTATGGGTGAGGTGTCTGTGGGGGATATATAAACTCAATGCTTTTCCAGAGGATCTGCACTGCTGTGAACTCCCTTGAACTGTAGAGACAGCTGCAGCAGGCCCAGCATCACAGCACGCATACCTGTAGAGTGTTTTACCAAGGCCAGTCACTCCACAGGTGCAAAGCATCAAGTCTTGTAGCAGTTCCTCAAAAACAAGGTAATGGTAAGCTCCTCATCCCCTGCCTTCACCCCTGCATTTTCCTCTATGAGATCCTCTCCCCTCAAGACCTGAGGGGAAATCTCCAGACACAAGCAATTTGGGAATGGTGTTGGCAACATGGAGAGGGATTTTAGAAAAGTCATGTTTTCTGAGGCTGGAATACATGGAATTAGAGAGAATAACTAACATTGATTTGTGTTGCCCATTTGCATTAAAAACCACCTGCTTACCCAGGTGATTTAATTCAGCAAAGGTGAGCATGGCATGGGGAGTGTGCCATCAGCATTTCTTCTTACAACTATTGAGCTATGTATATTGTCATATATATAATATACTATACTATTGCAAAATTCCATTACTTCCACTGGATGCAAGTGAACTGTCTTAGCCTTATCATAAGGGACTTCAAACAAATCAGATCCCTGATAAAACAAAACAAAAAGCCCAGCTCATCCTAGGGAGCCACTTGATGGTGAAAAGTCTTTGATTTTGTTCATGCCTTGGTGCAAAGTTTATCTTTTACTGATTTTTTTAACCAGCAGAGACAAACCCACAGTGTGGTCACAGATGATACTTTCTGGTTTCCTTCTCACCCAGAGTGAACACAGGACTCACTGCTGTACTGAAATAACAAAGAACAAGAATGTGCAAGTAGAGGAAACCATGTCCAGCAGATACAGTATCCAGACCAGAAGCTCTCTAATTCCTGTTTATGTGGGATTTTCCTACCTGCATTTTCTCTATGCTTGTCAACATAAGTATTCACTTATTTGTGATCACATAAGGAACTGTAGTCTGTGTGGATTTTGCACCCAGTCAATTTTATTATATAGGCTTGAATGCTGAGGTAACAAATACAAAATATGCCGTTTTTTTCATGGTCACAAACCGGAGAACCAGTTCTTTCCCATAGGTGGGGTAGGCTTTCTCAGAACAGCAGCAGTTTCTGTTTGCCTCAGTGCTGCATTAGCCAAAATTCCAGGCTTCCTCTGACACCCCAACGATATTGCCTGCTGCCATGGCTCTTCTTAGGGATGAATTTTAGGCAGCTTTGGTTCAAGAGTCATGGAAACTTAGGCATACTACTCATGTGAAGATGCCCATGGGGACTTCTATGCACCACAGGGTTGCACTTCGTGGGGATTAAATGGACAAGCTTAGCAAAATACACAGAATTCTCACAAATGCTTTTCATACAGACAAAACCAGTTTTACACTGATAGCTATAAGAACTGACCTTTTCAGCTTCCTGAAAGATTGTAACTTCGCAAAGCTGGGATAGGTGGGTAGAGGAACTTACAAAACTTACACCTTTTCTGATCATCTGATACAGATGTGTTTTTTGTTTGTTTTGTTTTTTTTAACTTATAGAGTGCCCGACCACACAAGTCGTTATAAAGGCAAATGCTTCCACCCCTCAATGAAGAGAATATTGTTTACACCTATTTTCAAAAGTATAAAAATTAACAACCTGTAGCCAAGACTGCAATCACCTTGTATTTTAAAGCCATCACTCAAAATTTGTTACTGGACAGTTCCTGTCTAAAGCTATGATATATGCTGCATCTAATGAAATCCTGTATGTTGAAATTACAAAAGGGGAAGAAAAATAAACTGACAACCTACATCACCTAGGAAGAACTTAAAGGGAAGGAACCACTTTCAGCTGATCAAGTCAGTGTGTCTTGGGCATGGAACCAAAGTTACAATAGAAAGATCTATTCCTGCTGTGCAGGGCAATCATTTAAATGTCACCCTGTCATCTGACAAATGGATCAAAAATGAACAGCTCAGAGTACAAGAAACTCAAGAGATGCTGACAACAAAGTGCTCACTTTGAAGTGTGTGGCTTTCTCACTGCAGGGACTCCTGCTCTCCCTCTTTGGTTTTAACCTCAGGAACAAATGACAGCTGCAAAGTGGAAGGAAGAAAGGAAGAAAAAATCCAGTCTGGATTATTGCAGGATGGGCAGGACAGGTCACCATGTTTTGTGCTTGAGATTGTAACACAGCACCACCTTCCTTGGCCAAGGCATGGAAGAAGAGGGTGTCTGGCATAAGGAGGGTTTCCAGTGGAGTTGAAGCTTTACCTCTCTTCACCATCCCTTCATGAAGAACAGCCTGTCTATTACCAGATACTTTTCATACTCTTTAAAGACTGCCATTGTGATAATAATGACTATGCTTGGTTTCACTGTAGAATAACCACTGAGGATCACTGAATTGGACCTACAGAGTAGCTTCTGTGAAAAAAAAATGTTGGAGGACAGGGCAGGGAAGAAGGCTAATCCCCTTATCCATGTGACATGATTCACAAAGCATCAGCTTCCAACTGTTTTGTCCCACCTGGGAAAAAATGTTTTGGTTCAGCTTGTCAATGGACTTTGTTAGTTGGCTTCCTGACCAATGATACATAGACCAAAAATGGGGAAAAACTTTGTGAACACAACCTTATTACAAATAAGAAATACTGCTAATCTGTTTAGATTTTTCCACAGTTAAGAGTAACTAAAAGTAGTTTAATTTCAAAGTGTTACTTACCTCTGTAATCACAAAGCCTGGAACCCAGCTGTGGTGCCTCCATGAGGTCATAGGTCTGTGCACCCCAGTACTCTTCCAGAAATGTCCCTGAGGAGCATAATGCCTGCAGCAATCACTCTGAGGGTCCTATGCTGAAGGGAAGCAGTGCAGCAGCTGCACCCACCCTCCCTTTCTCACTGATGGGCTGCCAGTGCACTTCTCAGTGCCTCTGCTTTCATTTCCCAGGGAATGGAGTCCTGCCTGTTCAGACTTGGGGTTCCTGTGGCAAGGCTTTCTCTTCTGCGATGGAGCCTTAATTTTAACTGGAAGAAATGGATTTCTGTACTACAAACTAGAAAATGAAGGGCCAGAATACGGCTTGTGCATTACTTACACCTTCAAAGCAGGGATCACATGTACCAACATCTTACGCACACCAGAAGCTTTTTAAAGTGTTTTTCAAAGAGCTTCTCCTTTGGTTGCCTGTTTACTTTTGTTTACTTTTACAGACGAAGCAGCTGAGCCACAAAGCAGTGAGGTCACTTGCCAGAGCAACTCAGCATAGCAAAAGCAGTTTCTTAGCTGTAGGAGGGAGGAAGTTCCTCTAGTATCAAGGATGCCTGCCCCTCACATATAACTTTTTTTTTTTTGCCAGAATAACTGTCAATCAGTAATATCCATTTGCTGAGCTACATTGCAATTCTGGGCTCAGTTTCTCCACAAAGACTGCTAACATCCTTATTGCTTGAGTGCCAGGACATAGTGTTAAGCCTTCCATTGAAGATTAGAAGTTATTAGCAAGTGATTTTTTTTATCCTGCTCCTTAAAATTAATTTAAGTTATAGAATAACCAGATCTTCTTCAAACACTCTGGTTCAACCAAGCAGTTTACTGAGTTCTGGCACCAAGCTGTATGTTTGCTGTTTCATTTTTTAAAGAAATAGGCCTGTAGGTAGATATGTTGTGTGACTTCAGGCACATTGCATGCTTTTTGTTCAAATTCCTTTTCCGTAGCAGAAGACTCTGGGTAAGGTTGACCCAAATGTACATGTTCTTTCCACAAGCTAGCAGTTCAGTCCTAAAGCTCTGGAGTCGGGCCCTGGAAGAGTGGTCCCACTCCTGTAACAGCTGGAGATCACTGAGAAGCGTAACAACAGCTTGTTAGCTACAAAGAGGGGGCTTTCTCTCTGGTTATTCCATCTTCTCGCCTCACTCTTTTCACCTCTGTTGCAGCATCAGGTAATTTCACACCTTCAGGCTGCTTTCCTCAGTGTTAGGGCTGGCAGTTAAAGCACAGAGTTCTTGCAGAAGAATGAGCAGCACTTGGTTTCAGTGATGGTGCAGTAACTTCCACCGCTGGTTTGGTTTAAAAACAAAAACACTAGAAACATTTATTCCAGGCAGTCATACAGAAGGTTTATGGCATAGATAGAAATACACAGTTTCACAACATACCTGGCTGGTCTTGTGGCAGGCTTCATCATTTAGGCTCCCTGAGCCATGTTATCTTATTTAATTTCTCTTTTTTGTCTAATTTGCCCTCCCTTACTCCTGTGTGTATAGATATGCATGCAGGTATTGCATTCCCAAGGGCTCAGGGTGGGATGGAGGCTGGTAGTCTGACCACAGCAGACCTGGGTCTGCAAACTTTTCCAAGATTATTCTTCCTTCCAGAGAGCTGAACCACCACTGCTTTACTCTCCTTGCAGCGTAACACATGCCATGCCTAAAACACACTTGCTGATATGAGTTAATATGAACTTCCTGCTGTCAGCTAGAGGAAAATTAGTTTCATGAGTTTTTCATATACACATGTATCTATATGTATATGTACATATATATACATATATATGCATATATTTACCTGTTCTGTATTGTATATAGAAATTACTGCTATAGCTTATGAAAGTATACTTCAATCTAGGCATGGGAACTGAATCAAGATTGTTTAGCCGCCGCAGCTGGTACACTCCTCCAGGTTTAGTTTCACATCTCATGGGCAACTAGTTTTTTGATTCTTTTTTTTCTGGACCCTTCTCTATCCTTGGACTGTTAATCCTGGGCTTTCTGCTGTTCCTGGCATTCATTGAAGCAAAGGATTGAGAATCCTCCCTCAGATTAGTCACCGACCTCCCCTCCCTGAAACCAACAAGAAGAATAAAAATCAGTTCACTGCAGCATTTGAGAACAGCAAATTCAGCCCTGGATCCCCCCCGTGCCTCCCTTCGAGGCTGTTCAGGAGTAGCAGCACTCCAGGCTATCCATCCTGCCAAAGCAGGAGGTGAGCCACAGAAGGTGGTAGAAATCGGCGTGACCACAATTTGTCTTGCTGCTTTTTTTCCCAATGACCAAGTTGGGACATTTTGAAGAATATTTTTTGAATTTAAGGACTTCAGATGAGGGCCTGGTTACATGAGATTAATTTAGGCAGTTGGGGTGGCAGTAAGGAAATGGTACTTCTTGCAGTGCTAGCAGCCTGGCTCACAGCTCCATCCTCTCTTACTGATGTGCGTGGAGGACAATGGAGATTGTTTTTTAGATGTTCTTCATCTTCCAACCCCTTACCATCATCTCAGTGGGAAACATCATCTGAAACCCTAAGCTTTCAGTTCTGTGGCATCCCATGAGGATTGCCCAGGCCAGGCTCCTGACATGAGCAGGGCTCAGAGAACAAACACTCAGCTGCTGGTGATCCAAAGGGTTTTCTCTTCCCCTGCCCTCTCTCACATCAGCACCTCTGTGGTTTTATATATACCTTTTGTTCCAGATTTTTTTGGTGTCTATTCCAGAACAAAATTGTAAATTACTTGGCAGAATGACCCTTTGATAAACACTGGACATGTACCTGTACTATATGTATTAATGTGTAGGAGAGAATCCTTATTGTATGTAAAGTTTTATGAATGGTTATTTTTTAATTTATGTATTTAATATAGGATTCGATGACCTCTGGTGTTTTAGTTTGTATAAAAAATAAAAAAGCATTTTTTAAAAAAAATACCACTGTACATTCACGGAAATATTCAGCATATCTGGAGTTTGTTCAGTGGAATCACGTTCAAGCTGAGCCGGGGAGGCACAGGAGGGGCTCAGGAGGCGGTGACACAGCAAGGGCTGGGGGTACATTGGGGTGGGGAGTGCACCGGTGAGAGTGAGCAAGGTCCTGGCGCGATCACTAGGGAAACGGAGAGCAGGTAGCGCTCCCAGCGGGGCCCAGGGGTGAATTTATTGCTGCTCGCCAGGCCTATGCAGAAACTAAAGCACAACGGCAAGCTGCTGCCTGTCTGGAGTCCGCGGCGCACGGCCTGGGAGCTCTTGAAGGCTCTTGCCGCACTTTGAAATAAACCACCGCTCGCTGCCTTCACCTGGGCCCGGGGCCGGGGCTGAGGCCGGCGCTGGCGCTGGCTGTGGTTCTGGTTCTGGTTCTGGTTCTGGTTCTGGTTCCGGCTCCGGCTCCGGCTCCGGCTCTGGCACTGCTCCCGGCGCTGGGCACCCACCGCGGCGGGCTCTGCTTGGCTCCCAGCCTCCTGCACGGCATCCCGGCCTTTGCACAGGCTGGGGTGGCTGAGAGGACGCCGCCATGCAGACGGGATGAGGATGGGGGCGGCCCCGCAGGTTCTGATACAAGGCAGCGCTGCCGCTGGCTGGGGGGTGAAGATCATCCTCATCCTCCTCCTCCTCCTCTTCCCTCCCGTCCGTAGCGCCCTCAGAGTCTCCCCGTCCCACAGAGAGCGCGGGTTTCCATCAGCTGCCAGCCCTGATTTCCGTGGTGATGTTGCAGCCCTCCTGAGCCCCTCGCCTCTGTGGCCCCCGCAGTGGGGACGGGCTGGCACCAGGCACCACTGGTACCCCAGAGCTGGGGTAGCCTCTGGTATCCCAGCGGTATGGACGGGAGAAACCCCTGCAGGAGCCGGCCGAGGGGATGAGCCCGGCTGTTGGCAGTGATGCCCAGTGCCAGGGTGCAGGGGGCCAGGACAATGGAGGTGAGCTGTGTGGTGGTGCAGAATCGCCTTCCCTTCCGTGGCTGGGGTCATGCAGGGCTCCTGTCCAAGCACAGAAAGAGAAATTGGGGCCCCGCTCCCCCGGGCCAGCAGGGACAGAGGTGCCAGGTGCTCTGGAGTAGTGGCAGCAGTTCGGGGACTGCTGGTTTCATAGGTGGGCTTGGGAGAACACGAGACCCCTGAGGGGGTAATTTCAACTGGAATTGCGCAGTAATCAGAGGCTGAGGGAGGATCTGGCATGGAGGATAATTTGGTCTAATGGTAGGGATGGGCTCACGTGGCTGAAAGACTCCCTGTCCGGGGAGTGGTCTTGTGTGCTAAGGACCAGTCTTAGCATGGTCTTGTAGCCATCCTGGAGGGAGAGCACTCTGGGCCCCAGGCTCTGGAAACACCACTGGGCAGCAGCTGATCAGTGGGATGGACCAAGGGCTGAGCTGGGGTTCTGTGTACCCCAGCCTCCCCTTTTCTCCCTTGGCCCAGCATCTCCTTCCCTCCCTTTGACCTGCACAGGCCTCATCCTTCATCCTCCCTTGCCTTTGTGTGACCCAAGCTCTGTTTTCTCCAGGACAAACTGAACCTTCTATCCCTTCCTGACCCTCCTTCCCTATCTCTTTGCTAAACCTCCTCTTCCTGTCCCTTGCTGAACCATCCCTAACATCTGATCTACAAGTGGGGTCTCAGCAGAGCTGAGTAGAAGGGGAGAATCAGCCCCTCCCTTGACCTGCTGGCCAGGCTGCTGGGAATACAGCCCAGCACATAGCTGACATCTGTAATGGTGATGATTTTAGATTGTAGGTAGAAGTTTTTATTTGTCCTGTTCTTTTCCAAAGGTGGCACTTCTTTGACATTTGAGAACCTCTGGTAGAGCTAAAGGACATCTGCTGAAGCAGTAAGGAGGGGGCCTCATCACTACTTTATTCTGTTGCCCCATGAATCTGGATGTCCTCTTCTACTTTAGTAATTTTAGGATTCTGAGGCATGGTCTAATGTAATCTGTTTTGAACATTTACAAGTCTGGTGGGTCTCCTCTCTTTAAGGAAAAGGAAGAGGAAAGTTCATCTTAGAGCATCATTGCAGTGTAGCTTGGTTCAAGTTAATGTAGGTATGTGCACAGCGTCAACATCTCAGCTGGTGTAAATAGGCTTGGCCTATTCTGTCATTAGGATGGCACCAGTCTGTGCAAAACTATGGGATAATTCAGTTCTGTGGCATGGGAAAGATTTTATGTTCTTCAAGCTCCCAATGTGCTTTCAGCAGCAAAGGACATTCCTTCGTTAACTTCTGCTGCGTTTAAGTACGTTGAGTGTTTTAATAGTCAGCTTTGCTGTTGGAGTGTGTGCCTAGAGGAGAGTGTGGCTAGCAGAAGGAAACATTTAGCTAAAAAAAAAGTAAGTTTCTTCTGAAATTCTTTGAAAACTGGAACCGGTTTTCCTTACCTAATAAGAAATTCAAAAGTTATAGGATGTCCTTTCATTTCCAAACCGGAAAAAAACCCTATGGTTGAAAGCTGAAATTTAATGTGAGTAAGCTTGTTTGTTTCAGATTTACAGTTTAGACTATATTTTATGTGATGTAAAAATGTTTTTAAGCAATAATTTCAAACAATACTTCAACATATTATGAAGGACTTTCCATTTTTTTTCTTCCAAGCAAGATTTAGACTTTGTCAGGCAGTTGGGGCTTAAAAAGCCCCAGCAATTCCTAAGGGGTGAAATTCTCCATTAGCTATGTAACTAATTGTAATACTTATATTTTTATTTCTTAAGATCTGTGTTTCACTAATTTTGAACTCCTACGTATCTTGTTCAGAGGATTTTTTCAGCATTAGCTGTCTATTTTAGTGGGGATTTTTATCTAGATGTCATAGATGGGAAGTAAATGTAAAAAGTACTTCAGATGTAAAATAAACATTCATTTAATTCCTATGCTAGGAACACATTTATATTTCATGATTTCTAAATTCAAAGTACTGTAATATCTAGATCTGGATGGCTGCTTTCGAGGGGAAATGATAAACCACATTGTCCCTTGCAGTTAGATAGCAATATTGAGAACAGTCCATTCAGCAACAAATCAAAAGATTTATATTAAAAAAGAAAGTCATAATAATCTTGCCTCAGTTGTATCATGTATGAAACTTATTTGAAATAGAAGGTAGAAACAGTAACCTGAAAAAGAGGGTGATTACGCTTCAGCCTAGAGAAATGATGATAACATGGAGATAAAAAAGCAAGTGTCAGAAACTTGGAACTATTTTTTCTTCTGCATTGGAACAGAAAACTCAGTATCTGCAGTAACTGACTGAAAGGATGGGCTTGTCTGATGTTACATGTGTATACTGCTTCATAGAATACATGGGGAAAGATGCATTGGAGTATGTAAAAAGTCTTTGTCAGATATAGAGTGCTTTTGATTTTGGTATTTTATCTTGTCTGAATTTTTGTGTAGTGGGCCTTTCAAATATATGGCATGGAATAGTGTGTTTTACTGATAGTGCAGGCAAAGTAAATATCTAATGCAGTGTGCTAAATGGTGTGGATATGAGGATACACAGCTATTTGTGTGTTTTGTGCTTTTATTTAGATATTCCTGTGTGCAGAAGAGCAAATAAAAAATGGTAATAGGTAGCTAGATTTTCATTATTTGAACTCACTGTTTTGTAGTAGCAGGTACAGGTAGCAGGTTTATGGTTGTTTTCATTAGGCACTCCCAAATTCAGGTAAGATAAAATATTTTCATGGTCTCTGTTGACCAGGACTTGGGAGCTTTGGGCTAAACTTTGAGTTAAATGCTGCAACCAGGCAACTGGCTTCATGGGCACAATGCAATCTTTTATTTTCCATTTGTAAAACAGGTGAAATCACTGAGAGCAATCGCTGATCAGCAATAAGTGCATCTGCCATGCATCCCCTGTGGATCAGATGACCCCTTGAGGTTTTTGGCAGTCTTATTTTCTGATTATTTGTCCCCCTGCAGCGCGTCTGATTGGTCATATCAGTGGGTGTGTCTTCTCCTGTATATATTCAATTTCAACACAGTGACATCCAGTGCCAGCAAGGGGCTCCCAGCATTATTACAGTACAAATAATAAAAAAATACAGCCTTGGTGTGAGTTGGTTATTACTGCTCAAAAGCAGTACAGCAGGTTCATACAGACTATTTTTTATCTCCCAGGAAGAAATTTTCACTGAGACAAAGAGGGGATTATCACTTCATGAATAAACAACTGTAGAGACTTTTCAGATAAAAAAACAGAGATTGCAAAATGCTTTCCAGGAATACTATAATTTCTTTTGTTAAATTGTTCTAAAGGACACTGTGTTCCTTGCTGTTTTACCTCAGAAATATATTTCTCCATCTATGGGGAAATTTGTTTTCCAACTTGGTGAAGTATGGTTGGGTTTTAGAGCTGTTATGAATCTTGTGCAGGAAACATGGGAACAGTTCTGATATATGACAGATGTAATACAACTAGTATGATGAAAACCATTCAAGGATCTCATATATTTTTCTTTCTCCTCTGCTGTGTTCAGAGAACCCTTCACTGTGTATCATCAGTCTGGAGTTACAGAGCTCCAAAGCTGGATATCAGAAAACTCAGAAAACGTCACTGGTTCCAACTCATCCCTCATGTAACTCCAGGGATTTGGATGAGATTAATACCAGGAGTAAGCTGAGCCCAGTGATCTTCACTGAGCCCACTTGACTTCATGAGATTCAGCATGAGGATTTGTAATGCTAAACTGTCAGTAGAGGCGAAAGAGTTGTGTAAGTGGAGTGGAGGAGTTAGGAAATGGGGAGGGGGAAGGAGGAAGGAAAAGTAGAGAAGGAAGAGAAAGCTGATTTCAGATGACTGTCAGCTCTGCCTATGTCCTTGCCTTTTATATTTCCCCTGCTTTTATTTGATTTTCTTTTTGCCATTCTTTTATTCATTTTATTTTCATTGTTTGGTTATTTTAGCCAGCCTTTTCTCTGTGGTGCTTATTCAGTTTTTTAGCACTGTCATTTGAACAGCTTTTAACAGCTACACATATTAGTTAAGTGACAAGAGACCCCCTGGGGGAAGCGATTCAGCCTTTTAGCAGCACTTGGGAAATCTCCTTTACTCTGATTCCATGGAGCTCTGCATATACTTAGTAGCAGTAAGGAGCTGTGAAAAAGTGAACTTCGTTAGGTCTTAACACAGAGCAGGTGGAGACCTTTAGCTGTGGATCTACTTGAAAAGAGTAAACTCCCCATTAAAGGAGAAAATCTGGAATGGTTGCAGAATTTCCTGATGTTTGTGAGTATTGTGGTGCTGTTGTGGTTGTTATTTCCACATTAAGTGCATTTATGCAGTGGCCAGACATAGGTGTCATGGACTATGACTTGTACTTGATACACACACTGATCTTAAAGCCGAGCTCCTATTTTGGGAAAGGCTCTCCTGGATGAAGATTATATTTTTGAAGTGAACGAGAGGGAAGGAAAAATAGTAGGTTTGTAGTTCTTCTCTGAGTTTCTTTTATCATCAGGTCTTGGTGACATTTTCAGGAGCCGATAGGAAAAGCCAAATTAGAAAGCAATTTGAGCTTTCTACTCTGCACAGACACTGGATTTAAGCTCTTGTGTGACTCAGAGTTACGATTTTGAAAGTATTTTTCAGGAAATACCTTTTTTAAAAGATCACTTTACTACTTGAAATCATAATTTGCAAGAGAAATCTTTTACAAGATCAAATGAGCACTTTTTTTCTTTTTCAGTGGGAACTTTCAGGAACACAGGACCAAAAGTAAATGCTTTTTTGTGTTGTGTTTTGCTTTCTGTAACTTTAGAAAAATTGTGGAGGTAGTGAAAGCTGTGCTCTCAATAAGAGTAAGAGGCAAGCAGAGTGATCTGTGAAAGACTCTAGTTCTGTTTTGAAGTCCAGAGGCTAAGTCCACATTCGAGGAAATAATATTTAACACTAGGCAACGAGATTTGATGTGCAGTTCCCGCTGCAGCAAAGTCTCCATGTAGTGTTTGAAAGCCTGTTTTCCTCCAGGAGGAGGCAGTTTTTGTAACAAAAAAAGGGCAGTTTTCCTTCTAACAGAACAAATGATTATGTTGTCGACTGTAGGTAGGAAATGACGAATATGTGATTTTTGACAGTACAGGCATTTACCTGATTGTTTTTTCTAGAAGAAGGTTCAGTGATGCTAAAAGTAAAATAAAAAATCTTGCTAACATTACTGTATTGACTGAAGACACAAAATATTCTGGTTTAGCTGATGCTTGCATTCATCATATGTTTAGTCTTTTTTTTTCCTCTGGCTGTATGTATGCATAAATACATTCTTGTTAAAATTAAAGCCAAATTATTGATCTGTCAAGCTGCTTCTAAAAACTCACCCTCTGTCAAGAGCTGTGCTGAACAGCATGTAGCCCAAAGTAGCCAATTTACAAAAGATAGATAATTTAGAAGCAAAGTTGTCATGACAACTTTAAATCCGTATCCACCTTTTCCACGCGCACATTATGAATCAAGGCGTGAAGGGGTTGTCAAGGGAACTTAAACTGAGCATCCTAATTTCTGGGATTCACAGTTTAGACTAAGCACTGGTTTTGTTGGGTTTTAATTGCTGCTTTGTATTCAGAATTCTAGCTAGTCCTGTATTTAGACTTTCAGATTATTTTGGGATCTTATAGATGAATGGCATGCATAATATGCAAGAAGAAAAAGAAGAAAAAATACTCCTAAGACTTCTGTTGAAATTTGCATAGAGCTCCAGATACAGCCTTGTCTTAAACCTCACTTTCAGCAGTACTTGCTGTGAAGAGAGCAATCTTTAATACCTTTATTCTAGATACATGTCCGTGGTTTTAATTTCATGAGAGTTTTACCTTGGGATAGCACCACAGAGCTAAATGGCACTATTTCTAATGCACAGCACTGTAAGTAAAACAAACCCAGATAAACCTGTTCTTTCAGAAACGTAACAGACTTCCCTTCCTTTTTCCTGTGTAAACAAAGTAAAACAAACACAAGGAAGTTTTACTCTGGTCAGTCACTGGAGCATTAATGGCTGTCCTGAGTCCAACAAGGAACCATCTTCCTTAGTTTTCACTTATGGATACAGCTAATGTGGAAGAAGAGATGTTGCATGTCTGACTTGTTTTGTTAGAGCAGAAACTGCTCCATAATAATTTACAATAATATCTTAAGTGGGAAAGCATTGGATAGGTGGCTGTTTCTTTCTTGTACTAGCATCATGTAGATGTGTTCCCCCACACTGTTTTGGGGAAAGCTTGTGCTGCCTGCCACCCCCAGGGACCTGCAAGCCCACCTCCTCTCCATGCATTCAGCTGACTTGTGAGAGTCCTTCCCAGTCTGTCCCTGGCTGTGCACTTTCAGCAGAGCCTCCCTGTCAGGCTGCAGCACTGCTTCAAGTACACAAGAAATTTAGTATAATGTCCAGATACACACTGGTATATGCTGGAAGCAAATTGATGAGCTGTTTTGTTTCAGTCCAATGTTCAAGACTTCAGTGTGCAGGAGAGAAATTGCCATAGTCTGCACTGATTCATCTGGACCTGAGCTTTGAACTTCAGGCCAGATGTTTGTACTAGCTGATCTAAGTGATATGGAGCAAAAGCTGCTGGAATGCAAAAGTTTGAGCATGAATTGCAAACTGAAGACATATCAATGAATGGATTCAGCAATAACTTTTGGCTACAGATTCCTGGGGTCCATCTGTGCTAGAAAGTGATCAGCTGCTGACCGCTGTTTTTGACAAGAGTGCAACAACATCAGGAAACTCTCCAGGGCAGTATTAAAATTCAGGCAGTAGGAGGAAGCTTTCCCTGCTGTTGCCCTGAATCACCTTTTCTGTGGATAAGGGCCTTCACTGCTGTGGTGCCTTGCCAAAGGCAACTGTCTTGCAAAGAAGGATATTCAGGGTAAAGCAGATGAGAGCTTGCACAAAATTATTTAACAACCTAGGAGAAAGAATCACCAAACAGAAGTAGAGCTATGTTGTGAAATGACCCCTTGGGGGAAACTGGTCAAAGCCAGACTTCTGGACAAATCTGAAAAGCTGCTGCCTCTGGGATGAATAGTTGGGACAATCTGTGGAGTAAACAGCTGTTTCAGGAGGAGAGGAGGAAGCATAAGCTGGAAAATATAGGCAGGGGCAGCAGCTGTCAGCTGAGTGGATGAGGCTGATAAGCTGAGTCTTCTAAACACTTTGAGCATAATTCTGAATTCTGTACCTGCTTCTGGTCTGTGAATGTTCCATCCCTGTGGCAAATCTCTTCCAAACATCCTGTGCAGCTCCTCCTATTGACTTTGAGGATGAGTTTGGAATAATCAGTCAGATTTTAAAATGTACCCAATTCACAGTGCAGATAGCACACCTGTATCAAGAAAGGTCCATGCAGTGTTGCTGGCTGTGTGCTGCTGTTGGGAGATGTGTACATGAATTTTAAGTGGTTACCAAGTTATTCGTAGTCTGATAACTAAAGGAGATGAGAAAGGCCTATTACTATGAATTTTACTGTCTTAAGCACAGAAGGTTTCCCACCACCTTGAGAAAAACATTTGAATTTTATTTAAAATAATTAAACAACTTCTCCAAGTATGGGGAGGAGTGGGAGCAAAGCCAAGAAAGCTTCACTGGCTAATTTTGAAGCATATGGCACAATTAATAATGGACTGAAACTGCAAAATTAGAGCTGGATATTGGGATTTTTGGATAGTGTGCATTGGTTCAAAATGAACAGCACTTGAACACCACAGTGAGGGGTATATAGAAGGATCTAATAATGCATACATTCCAGAGAAATAAAAGTGTAGAAGTCTGCTGATGCATAGGGGAAATAAGTGAAATTCAGCTATTACTTTTATTGGCTGTGAGCACATCACTGGAGAGGCTTCATTACCTAGCAAGAGCTGACATGGAGACCCCTTAGATTCTTAGGGGCTGTGAGCACTTCCCATATGTTTGAGACATGTAGTGTTAAAACAACAGATCTGTTTGGACTCCTGGCTCAAGAACTGTGGCCTCCAGGTCATAAATTTTATGATTTCATAGCTTACTTAAAAATCCCCATTCCTCTCTTCCCCCAGGAAAGTTTGCTAGGAGTTCAAGTGGGCTATTTACCGTCTTTGAAAAAAAGGGTCTTGAATGATCAGTTTTTCTTGGCATGCATGATTTGTGTTGTTCATATTGGAATTCTGGACAGAGCACATGCAACTCTATTCCCTTGGTCTTTATGGACCATCCTTTCAAGATGAGCATTTTTGATGTGCATATATTCATTTTTGATGTCACTTAGCATCTTTTCTGACCTCATTCTGCAAATTGTTACCTGTGAGTATTCTTGCTAACTTTGGGAGAAGCAGTTTCATCAGTATGACTATATGTGTTTCAATAAAAATTTGTGGGAGGGGAGATTTCCTTTGTTCTTTATAAATACCACTCTAAAGATTAAAGCTCTTGCTTTAACCAAAGAATGAAATGTAAGTTAGTGTATGACATTGAAAGAACACAAAATTGGGTGGCTGCATGGGAAAATGCCTTGTTTGAATTTGATATGTATTATGCCCAAATTCTCCCTCTCTTGTAGTGTCTTGTAAGGTTTATGGCCAGAGAAAGCATGGAAATTGGAGCTAATCTGGTCTCATTATACAGGGTTCATAAGCTTGTGCAGAGAATCTGAAGTCAACTCAGAGGGACAAGAACTGGCTGTTCTGTACAGTCTGTCTGGTTTGCTTTGATAACATCTTTTGCAGATAACCCACTACTGGCATCATGTACCATTTTTATTTTCCATATGATCAGGCATGCCTTTCCCCAGAAGATTTCTATATGGCTTTTTAAAAGCAGTTTGATGTTTTTATTTGCTAGACCTACTCTTTCTCTGGTTTATTTTAGTGGCTCAGGTGGAAGGCTATGGTACCTGCTCTAGGATGGGCATGTAGAATGCATTTATTTGTTTTATTTTCATAGCAGAAATGGAAAGTCTTGAAATGATTTTTCTATCTATAAAGGATATCTTGAGGTCCCTCCCAGAAGTTCATCCTTGTTGTGATGGGAGAATGAACATTCCTCTGAAGTGCTTAACTGTCTGACATTAGACACAACTGGAGTGGAGAAGTGGAGAAAAAAGGAATAAGCAAGTGTTTTTCAATCATGCAGTGAAATGCTTTCCCCTCTGAGCAAGACAAAATAGGAACCTGTGATTGCCTCCCAAGGCTCCTTCCTAATGTGGCATAGCTAAATGTTACCCTCCATTGAGAGCTGTGTCTGAGTGTCACTGTCAAGCCCCAAGGAAACAAATTCAGAGAAAACAATCGGCCTTCATGCCTCTGGATTGTAATGTTAATTGCCTGATTTAATGCAACTTAAGTTAAGAATTTTAACTAGAGACAGTTCTACTCTCTCAGTCTCTGTCTTAGATTCCTATTCCTTTCCTGAAATAAAGTGTCATCTATAACTTTGAAATTTTTGGATTTGTCAGTTTGTGGTAGATCAAACAAAGTAAGATTTAAATGCAGGATTTTTAATATATGTGTCTTCTTATGCCTTATTAATGCAATCAGTCAGCTTAGGAAAAATATGCCAAAGATAACAAACTTGCAGAATGTATTCTTTCTTCCTCCTTCAGAAAAATATAGGTTATGCTTATGAAGATTAACTGCTTGCTTTGGAAAGCAGAGTGATCTATTTTTATGCAGGTGAGGTAAAATGTGGACAGTAACTGCTTATGCCTTCTATGTCCTTCAGTACCTAATTCTGTCAGGTTCAGAGCAATATTGCTCACATAGCCTAACCCTGGTACAGGCGGAGCCCAGGATGTCAGGGAGCAAAGCCAGAAAGGAGCAGATCCAGAAGGGGCTTTGGCTGGTCTGTAGGTTCAGGGCACATTGGGCAGTGGGCATGTGGCCTTCACTGTTCTTGCCCACCACACAGGCAGGAGGGTTGCAAGGACAGCTGACAAATCCCATAAGCACCACAAAATTCACCCTTGGGGATGATAACCGGTGCGGTGGAGGAGAACACATCTCCGACTCTATCCTGGCTCTCTTCTCTCTTGCTGCTTTTGTCAAGTGAGCCAGATCAGCCATATGGTAAATAATGAATAACTAAATTATTTCCTTTTTATTCTATTAGATGTTTTTAACCTTTGCACAGAAGATAAGTGAGACTTGATTATGTGTCTTCATAACTGAGTGTGTTGAGGATTTTCAGGATGGAGCCCACACTAAAATATTTCCTCTCTCTGCATTGCTGCACGGCATGGTTGTTATCAGCACAGTGTTATTGTGATTGATGGGCTGACAGGTAAGAGGGGTAAAAGCAAATGCTGTTTCAGTTTATTTGGTTACTTCTACAACTAGTCCTTGCTGGGGTGGCATTTTCAATGTCTGCTAACCCAGGCATATATTACAGATGCAGAAGAAATGAGGACCTGATTTAATGCTTTTGCCATGTAGTAGCTTAAAACACCTGCATCCTAAAATTATTTATTAATTGGATTTTACATGCTGAATATCTAAGCCTTGTTTGCAGCAGGAGGTGTGAGGATTTGCAATTTGCAAAACTTGTAGGTGGTGATTAGTCTGTTAAATCCTATTCAAAACTGGCCTGGCTTATTTCGCAGCTGTGAGAGAGATCTTTAGGCAAATGTCCTAATACATTCACCATATGAACACTTTGCAGGTCAGTGACTGTACATTGAAAAGTATTTTACTCAGCGATAAAATCTTCATCACAGTTTCATTATCATAAACACGTGGTGACAAAAGTGGTTCAGAGCTTTGCACACCACGCATTGCCTTTGTATTAATTTTTAGTTACAATTCTTCTGGGGTTACCCACAATGACTCAAGGTCTTGCACTAATTGAACAGGAGGAAAGAATGAAATTAATGGACCACAAAGGTCAGTGTGTGGCTTATGACTCATATAATAATTTATTGTAAATACATGAGAGTGGCTGTACATGTGTAGTCAGATGGCAGCCTCTAAAGGTCTGGCACCTGGGGTCTGCTGCCTGTTTTCATCTAGAAAACCTCCCTGTCTTAGAAGTGCTTTGGTCATTCATGATATACTTAATTTCTCCTGCCTTGCTTCTATGTTGCACCTTTTGTTATTTTTGGTCTTTGTGCTTCTGGTGTTGCTAAAGAAAATGAGCAAAACTTATTCTAAAACAGTGCTGTGTTCCCAGTAGTGAATGCTTAAATTAGAAGAAACTGAGTAATAGTGGTGCATTTTTTCCTCAGAAATCTGTTCTGACTTCCAATTCAAGTTTGCTGGATGCTGTTGGAAGTGTTATGTGCCTGGAAATACTTGTGTTGGGCTAGTCTGGATTGCAAGGGTCTGACCTCTGTGGCATACAAGAATCCTTATAGCCCTTGGGTGCCATCATCACAGGCTTGCTGCAGGATGGATGAGGCTTGCTGTAAATACTCTGTAGAGAGGTTCTGCACATTAGCAGAACCACTGTGATTTCCAAATTTTGATGAAGCAGAGAAATACACACAGGGGAGAGAGACATTATAAAATGTCCCAGCTGTGGAAAACGCATTTCTTGTTCTTTTGCTTTTTTTCAGACAGTGATTTTTTCACAGTGATTGAGTTATAAGAGAGAAATCTCTAGAAAAGTGGATTCAAACATTACAAGATGCTTTGTGGGTTTTTTGGTGTTTGTTTTGGTTTTTTAAAATACTGTTCTGTAATTTCCCAACAAATGTTCCAAGAACTTCTCTTGAAAATACAGGAAAAAAATTACTTTCAAAGCTTAATAATTTGAACTGGCAGGGATGTCAAATTGGCAGAAGTGAAATCTGGACCTGGTACCTTTCCTAGGTCTGAACTGCAATTATTGAGTAATGCCAGCTGTGGCAGCAACTATTTGTCCACTGGAATGAGACCAGTCATTAGATACTAATGCCTTCTAGTCACTAATGAACTCTTCAAGATTTGAACCAGTGATTTACAGGTTAATGATCTCAAATCTTATTACCAATGTGCATGGGAATAATTGAGAATTGTGGAGCAAGGGGGACTGAACTGCTTAGTAACACTCCTTAAAACAGGAAGAAGCATTGTCCTTATAAATGGTTTGCCTTTGAAATGTTCGAAAGTGATTGCACAACTTCATATCATAATTATACCCTTGATTTCTTGAGTACCAGAAGAATTACTGTTTTCCAAGTACCCAAAAGTGTGATCTGGAGCCAATAAATGAACAGAACCAAGATCAACTAAGCCACACTTATTTTAAGTCCCTAACCATACATCTTGAAAGTTCCTTTTCAACATCCAATGTACCTGTGCAACCAATAATTCCAGTGCGATTTGTCTTCCTATAAAGTTCTGTCTGTTCATAGAAAGTTTAGGCTCATATTCTCTGATTTAACCCCTATTCAGCAGTGTGAGCCATGGATTAATGAAATTTTTTCCTTTGAGGCAATAGATAGAGCAATATATCTCAAACTCATTCCACTGTACCTGTATGGCTTTACTTGTTCTTACAATGAATGGTTTCCATATCCTGGGTCTCCAGTTCCTGTACCTGGAAGCTATGAATGATGGCATTTGGGTGAGACTGGGCTCTTGCCTTACATGTTAAGGTGAGACCCTTACTGCCACTAGGACATTCTAAGGTGTATAAACTTTAAAATCATATCTACAGAGTGTGAATGAGGGCACATGTGTGTAAGGCATTGGAATTAGTGGCAAAGTAGTATTTAAAGTAATGGTGTATACATGGCAGGTCAAAAAGACTGAGAAAAAGAAAATGAAGTAGAGGAATGATGTAAGTAAAATTTGAAATATTGGAAGCAGTGATAATTGCTCCATGACCACAGACTTCATCACAGACACAAAGGTGGTGCAAAACAACTTACACTGGATATGAGCCTTTTTCATAAAGAGAGACTGCAAAGGCTCCAATGTTCATGCATTTCATCACCACTCATGATGAATCCAGAAGACTGGGTAAGAACTTTCCAGCTGGTGTCCCTCACTCTCTATGTCACCATAAGGCATCGAGGACGAGGTACTTGAATACACAAACATCTCTGTTCTTACAGCCATAAAGGAATGAGAGAATTCTGAGAGAATGGGTGTGAGTGAGGCAAATCTGTTTCTTCAAAAATGAAAGTCTACTTCCCTATCTGTGTGGCCTTGCCTCGAGTGCTGCTTCTTTGACTGCTGTATAGGAACACTTCTGAGGTATCTGAGCCTGCTCTGCTCCTTGCTATAGCTGCCTTTACAAACCCCGTGATGTTATCCCGCTCCTGGAGACACTTGGTCATTTGCTGGGCTTTATAAAAGAAATCTGCATCAGAACAGACTGGCAGAATACTGGCATAGCCATAATCATCAGCTTTTTCTTCTTCTAAAATGCTGTAAAATAGTTTGGCACTGGATAATGTGGGATAATACAGGGCAAGATTATTGACCTACTATGAGGAAAGTTATGTGGTGAAGCTAACTAATTTCAAACCTGGGCTAACCCTGCACTGCTGCCAGCTGTAGAATGGCCTTGTCAAGGTATTATATTAGCTTAATTCTTGCCTCGTAACACACCACTTTGACCAGTTTTTTGACACTTTGTATAGACAAGAAATAAATTAAAGCTTTAGAGATAAAGCATATATATGGCCTTTTTTTATTTTGTACAAATGCAGACCTAACATTAGGAAAGGGACTGCTAAATTATGGCACTGAAGTTTTTTGAAATGTAATTATAGGTCCAAAGATATTTTGTGTGGAAGGAAAAAGCTTACTGTACACTATTAAAGTGTTTTATGTCCAGAGATGACTGACACAATGCATTATGGGGCTAGAATAAGCATAATTGTCCAGGAAGAAATAATTGAAAATAGTCCTTTAGATGTCAAAATAAAGCTATACATCATATGAGACTGTCAGCAGTTATTACATATCTTTGGTAGTAGAGACAAGCTTCCTTGGAGCTGATAATTTATGCTTCGAACAAAAATAACGTTATTTAGGGCTTGTGCTTCAGCATGTCCATATGGGCACTGCTGGATCGGTTGAGTTTCAAGTGGCCACACATTTTGCCATTACCCTGCTGGAGTAACTGAGGTCTGTGAACCATGGAGAGGCAGGAGACCCCACAAGTCTCCTTTTCTGCTGACCTTGGGTTGTTCCCAGTGCTTTGACAGGGTGGGAGCACGGGAAAGACATGCTAGTACCTACAGCAGCAGGAGCTTGTATGTGCTGACTGCGGCCGCAGCAGAGCTAGAGGGCATGGCCTTCTTTCTCTACAAGGAACATGTGCATCTACTCTGCAGGATGGGAAAAATACTCTTCCAACATGAGAAGTCACAGCTCTGGCTGTGGTTTTAAACCTTGGGATGGAGTGGTGGGGCCATCAGCAAACAATTTTAATTAACATTGTCTCTTAGCTTAAAAGAAATCCATAAATATGTAACTATCTTGAGTTTTTTTGGAAAGCTGAGAGTTGTTGAATGAGTGTATTCATGCATTATACATATGGGTGATGTTAATTACTTCAGTCAGCTTGTTGTCAACTAGAAAAGTTTATTTAGTTTGTGAATAACAGTAATGTATCACACAGGAACACCCTGAGAGTTAATTAACATTGGGCAACCAATTTGATATTCCTTGGATAAAAGCTCTATACGTGCTGATTACTCTTGCTGTTCGGGAAAGGCTGTAGTACCTTTGTTCACATGCAGTAGTAACTTCATAAGAAAGCTCAGTAGAGCCCATTGAACTTATTTCAGCAGTAGTGACATGCACTAAACACGAGCCAACCCTCCCTTCTTCTGTGTTACCAGTGGTTAATACATATTTAGCACCATTGCAGTGAAGGAAAATCACAATAATTTTGTTTGTAAGTGTATGACTGTATAGATAAAATATATACTAAAAAATTTTTATTGAAACTATAGTCCATAACTGTATATGAAGGCTGCTGTGAATAGTGTGTTCCACTTTAAACTGCAAACCACATATAGACTGTAAGACGAATATTGCTGGGCTATAGTTTTTCAGCCAGAATAATAATTATTCTCTCAGTGAGGATCTTGAGTAGACAGGGTGGAGAAGGAGAAGGAGAAGGAGAAGGAGAAGGAGAAGGAGAAGGAGAAGGAGAAGGAGAAGGAGAAGGAGAAGGA
>JAOTQZ010001598.1:308746-319293 GCA_026546895.1 Pogonocichla stellata | reverse complement strand
AGGCCGGGCTGAGGCGGGGCACGGACCGGGCCCGGGGCCGAGGCCAGCGTCCGCTCTCCGCGCGTGCCGCCAGAGGGCAGCGCGGGGACAGCGGGTCGGGCGCAGAAAGCGCGGCTTGGAAAAGTGTCGGTGGAAGCGCCGGGAGGTGACTGTAAGCCAGAGCCGTAACGGCCGTGACCGGCTATAGGGCCGCGGCTGGCTCCCCCTTCTGTTTTACTGAGAGGGTCTGCGCCCTTAACAGGCTCAGACTCTGGAATCACCTCCCTCCCCATCAAATCTTTGCTATTTCTCTGCCTAATATGAATTTAAAATCATAGAATAATTTCATTTTGAGGAGTGGGTCAGCAGTGCACAGCGGCACTCTGTGGCTGTTGGTGTCACAGAGACGAAATACTCGGCTCCTCCAGTCCGAGGGCACAGGGAGCTGCGTGCGCTGCCAAACAGCCCCTTGGGAAGAAAATTGTCAAGAAAATCTTAGAAAGTAAATGGAAAGCACATTTAGAAATGCAAACTTGTAGCCAGGTATTTATACCTATCTCATCCTTTTTACACTCAAGAAATCTAAGCTAAAGAATATGAGGTTGTTACAGAATAGCCCATTAACATAGTTTTTACTAAAAAATCCCTAACATTATCTTTCCCAAGATCCAGTCCCCAAGAACAGCAGTTCATATCTTTAAAGTGCTCTAAGAAGACTGAAACACATTAAATGGGTCTGAAACACCGAAATTTGGATCTAGATTTAGTTCTCTACTATTAGAGAGTTCAGACATTCATTTCCCTTACACAATAATCTTCAAATAATGAGTGAAGCAAAGAACTTGAGCCAAGCACTCTTGTTTCCTTTGACTGGAAAAAATGGAAGGGGCATTTAATGTTAAAATACCCTAATAATTTAGAATTAAAGATAATAGATATGCAATATAAAATAGATGTGTGCTACAAGGCCTGCGGGATGAGCTCAGCTCAGAAGGTCTTTGTGGATCCTCTCTGAATAAGGCTGTGGGGTGCAGCTTATTTGCCTGTACAAACATCCCTCACAGCAAATGATGTGCAACATAGTTGCTCAGTGACCAGATTAGGAGGCATTCACTTTTCTAAAAATCTCTAATAATATTAAAAACGTATTTCAGGGAAACTGCTGGTAATGGGAGTTGGATCAGTAGGGGTATAGAAAAGCTCCTGCACGAACTCCCAGCCTGAGCACCTGCTGGAGTAAACCAGGAGTATTTTGCTGATTGAATGCAGATACAGTGCAAGACAACCTGTATCCTGTGCAGATACAGCCCAGAATGGTAAGCCTAGGTGTTGTAACATCTGTTATGTCTGATTTTGCCATCTCCTGTGTATACACGGAAGCATGGGCATCCAAGGGATCCTTTTCATGACAAGTACTTTGAACCAGATTTTGGGTCCAGAGTGCTCTGGGTGTTTCTCTGGGACAGCTGCAAGGTATCTTCAGCTACAAAACAATAACAGCACGGGACAATGCAAGAGAGTTGCAGGACTGTCCTGGGACAAGCCGGGGCGGGCCTGGTATGAGTCTGTCCCTGGTACATGACAGCACATCAGTCTGCCGCAGGCGGGGTGTATGGTGGTCGTATGAGGCCCCAGGTTACAGCTGTGTGGGCTGTGCCTGAGGCATCTCCATTTTGTCTGGTATTTTATCATAAAATACTTTGGCAAACAAGGGACTAAGCCCTACCCCAGACCGTGCTTCTGCCAGAGCAGGCACGGTGAGTGCTCATGACTAGAGTGAAGCCTGGCTAGGCATTAGAAGGTCTCTCTAGCCCTTTTGGATGACAACAGTTTTCCATTGTTTGGGATATTGTCTAAACATAGGAAAAGTCCTAATAACTGGCAGTGTGCCATCTGGTTTGTGTTGAGGGGGGCTAAGTCTGAACATGACCAAAATATACATTTCAAAGCCCCCTTCCTGCTTGAGCAGAGATGCATCCCATAGCTTGTCCTACACTGACAAGAGACCATTGTGCTACATCTGCTCCAGTGCCTGGACAGCAAGTGACAGCCATGAACAAGCTGCTTTGCACAACAAAGAAAATCCTGTGAAAACCATTTTAGAAGCCTGAAACAGGACTGAGACTAGAGATATAATTATTCCAGTGTGTACAACAGATGGAGACTTTAGAGCATGGAGCCACTAATCTATGGATTACAGACTCCCTAATTATAGACTAACATTTACCATTTATGAGAGGCACTTCTGCCAAGGGAGGGATCTTGCAGGTCATCATTCACTTCTGTATCAACATATACATCAAAAATAATGGAAAGGTAAATCACTAACAGTGAATCAGAAGGGCCTCAATGCAAAAGTAACCTGCCATGTTCTACCAAGAGAAATCTCTTACTCCATAGCAATGGAACAAGTACAGGGAAAGGGAAAAGGATTTTAGTTTCACAGAATGTGAGTGGTTAATTTGGCAGTTATGGGTCTGAAATTCTTAAAATTATATATGTTTTATGGATGCATAAAAGCTGCATTGCAGGTAAGGCATTAGCACATCTGGGGTGTAGACTGATTTCAGTCTCAGGCGTTCAAAGTTCATCATAACAGACACAACATATGCTTTCATAGGGAAATGACTAACAAACTGCCTTTCATAATTTCTCAATCCATAACACTTTACTTTTGAAAGTGTTTTGAAAGTTCACAGCAGTTGATGCTGATAGCTCACCCATGCCCTGGAAAGGACCAACATCAAAATGCTGCAATTTGACCTTGGGTTCCACCTCTCCATCAAGAAAGCATCTGGCTCACCATCTGTTCACTCTCTCTCTTTGGTCTTTATTTTTTTCATGCTTAGTAAAATTTATAAAGCAGTGACACTCACTACAATGGAATTTTGTGGTGCACAATTCCCTATTAGAAAGCCTGCAGTCTGATGAGTCATCTCAGCTCTTTCCATCACTGTCTGCCCAGAGTGTGGCACTCATAGTCCATTGGTTTAGCAGTAATAAGCAGCTGAGATGAAAGAACCAAGCCAGAAGCTAGGAAGTTAGGAAAATCAAGGAGCAAAAGTGGGTATGAGCATACAGACAAAACCTTGATTTTAATTTAATGTCTGTGCAACACAGTAATCCCATAAGGTAAAATGAGGATTTCCCTGGGAAATAGCAATGAAGGGTGGTCTGAAACTGGCACAATATGCTCTTCTCAACCTTTGGGTCTGTCACAGGCTGACACTAACCTTGATGTAGCAGGCTTCATTTGGGATTAAGTCCCCTTTTTTCATGTGACTTCTTCCAGGTGTATTTGATGCAGCTGAGATTGGGTTCTGGCCTTCAGACAGAATCTTGGGTTTCACATGAGCAGTGGAAAAAGAGTTGAGGGAATAACCAATTCCAAAATTGCTTGCAAAAGAGTGGTCTTACAAAGGATTGGAGGACAGGCTGTGTTTGGGTGATGGATTTTGGTAGTACAGAAGCCTTTTTCTTCTATTCCGTGAAAAAGGGGGACTGTAAGCTGTGCTTGCTTTTCCCTAGGACATACTTAGTGAGCAACATAGATGGGCATTATCTATTTTTATCTATTTTAATATCTGTGTGGAAGGGATAGCCCACCAGTCCTTAATGGCAGGACAACTTAACAGTGATTTCAAAGGATAATTTGGTGGGACAGTGAATACAGACTGAACACAATTTCTAACATAACTAGATCAACTGGAGGTATGAAAATTAAGTGAAAAATTAAGAAGTGGTCCCAGCCATAACAAGCACAGGTTCTAGCTCCTGCATGGCATCAATCACTCCAGTTTACAGAATAGAGTTTTCCTCCAAAGCAGCAGCAAATAGACTGTTAGGAAAGCTGACTGGGATCTTCAGTCACAGCCTGGTTCCTGCAGTACTTAGAGAATTTCTTTCGTGCATTATACCAGGGTGTGCAGAGCCATGACAAAAAATGCACAAATGGCAGCTCTGTTTCCTTCACCAGCCTAGTCAAAGTATATTTGACTGCTTGCTTCCTCACACTCACAAGGAACCATATAAACAAACAAGCAAACATAGTACCTTTAAATCCACTGTAATTCTACTCTGCTGACATCTAATTACTTGTTATAGGCTTGTAATCACTGGGACATAATCACTAATTATCTCTAGACACACCACCTGTTTTTGCATCAGTGTGCTCCCCTGAAGCCACAGGTTGAAGGAGAGAGAGGTTGAAGGCAAGGACACTTTAGGTCTGCAATGCTTGATTAGGTCAAATGCAACACCATGGAAACAAGGAAATCTCAGCTTAGTCCTCCAAGTCATTTCTGGGAATAAAAGCAGGCACAGAGGAGAGTAGCTGGGGATCCCTAAGAAAAGCTGGAATGAGAGGGAGTCACAACAGCAGATATGTTTGGAAGCAAGACAGCATTTGTCATCACAATAGAGGCCAAACACAGAGTGAGACCAACCAAGCCAGACTTCACAGCTTACGGAAGATGCTGGATGATGCCATACAAGAAGCTGGGAACAAACAGGACCAGGTAGAAAGAGACTGATTTTTAGAGGCAGAACATGAATTTGGAGAAGTGGGCTGACTGCTTTTGAAGTGAATCTCGTGGCACACGTCTGGCAGAATATTCTGGGCTTCAAACTTATACAGAAGGTGTTTTCTTACATAAATCCATCTCATCCAGGCCCTAATGGTCCACGCCACACCAAGCCAGACAACTGTTACAGTGGCAAAAATCTCACCCTTCCTGAAACTGTGATCCTGAAGGTGCCCATTGACATGCAAACAACATAGGTCTACAAGTTTACTTGGCTATTCCTAGAAATCTGGAGCTACGTCTCTGGGTTGGTCCATCTTAATGGAAGGTGGCTGGAGCTCACCTGATGTGCAGAACCTCCAGGGTCACCACCTATTCCTCCTTTTTAGGTGGGCCCAGCAGACTCTAGCCAGGTTGGAATATTTGGGGTTTCATACTGATGCCAGATCTGCGCTTCTGACCCTCTTGAAAACTTTACTTATCTCTCAGTTATCTTATCTGCCTTCTAACCCAAACAACTTCGTAATTGAGTGACTCAGTTTGCATCTGGCTGCAAGGCCTGCAATGCCATGGAAGTCCTTTGGCACTGAGAAGACAGTAGTCCTTCCCTGGAGGACCTGGTGACCTGTCCAGATTCTCCACAGAAAAATTTTCAGAACTCTTTTTCCACAATTGGTATTTCTTAACATTTTGACTAGCAGCTCATTTCAGGAGAAAAAAATACCCCATGTGTTGAAATACTGGAATTTTCCATAGGGTTTTGCTCAGCACTAAACAAATTTGGGAGCAAAAATCATTACTGCATTTCAGAAATATTCTTGGAGTAACCAAGCACAGAAGATTATAACTTCCAGCTGCTTATCAGACTTGTGGTCTCTGTTAGTATGACAGGCTGACAGCATGCTGAAGTCAGGCTGTGTGTGTTGCTTGAAGTTACTCCCTCCAACAATACAATAGCATTCTGCAGTAGAAATTACCACACTATTAACTCACTCTCCCTGAGGTTTTGGCATGAAATACTGAACAAGGTTTTGACAGAGTCAAATGTTTTGCCTTTCTGACTCTGCAGTGGTTTGGCTTTGGTAAAGGATTTCACCAAGGACAACACCCTGCACACAGCAGTTCCCCAGGAGCTGGTATGCAGAGCAGCCTGGAGGATCACAAAGGTCTGTCTCATCTTCTAACATGCCTATGTCTGAAAGTTTAAAAACTGGAGTGTGGTGCTGGAGACATGAGGCACTGGCCCTCCCCAGCTGATTGAGATAGCAGGCTCATCAGTCACCTGCCCTTCATAAACATGCCATTTCTAAGTGAACAAAAGAGCCCACCCATCTCTGACCTCTGCTTCTAAATATAAGTGGGACAATCAGATTTTCTTGGCTCTTTCACAGTTTCTTCTGCATTTGTACTTAGCCAGACTTTCCCTGAGGCACATGAAAGGTGGTGCTGGGGGCTGTCCTGACATTGCTTCAAGAATGATAGTAGAACAACCCTGTTTATCTGGCAGCCTCCAAAAACAGGACACACTTGCAAATCATGACTGCAGAGTATGAGAAAACAGCTCTAAATTTGCATGAAACGAGACAGCTAGGACTTCTCCACTGCAACTTATCATGAATGTAATTAAGGGATGCAGTTTTATCAAATCCTGGAGGAATCAGAAGAAAATGGTGTTAACCTGCTGCTACCACCGTCCTGCTGCTTCTCCAGCTGAACTCGCAGACCTTCGAAGAAAGCACGCTACAAAAGCTGATGTGCATTTATCCTGGTCACAATGTTATGCAGTCGTTACATCACATCATTTTCACATGCAATCAAGGATCTGCTGCCTCCAGACCCACAGGAAAATCAGTGTAAAACCATTCTGTATGGATCTGACATCAAGGAAGGAAATGTCCTCACTCAGGACATGGCTCAGGCTTGTCAGCATTGGTGAATGAAGGGTCAAATCCCACCTAAAGTCAACAGTCTATTTCCTTCAAATATCACAATATTCTCTGAGTCTAATGAGCATTGTATGGAGCTATGTATATCACAGCTATAGAGCCTGAGATGCTTCCTGGTGTAATGAGCAACTTCCAGTGACACAGGCAGCATTATGTCACAATCCGGGACATGCTTCACTCTTTTAAACCATTTTCTATTTTTATTACAGATAGAATGATGTTGCACAAAGCATCTGGGAACTGGGAACCAGCACAGAAGTTTGCCAGCAGAAGATGCAGAGTTTTTCGAATTAAGAATCTGCCCACTGCCCTGACAAATGGAAAATAAATTAGCAAAGTCATCAGAAAATACCCATCAGAGGGCAACAGTGCCTTGGTGGTGGCAGGCAAGATGACCTAATTAGACTTCTCTGTCAATAGCTTTGCTATTTGAATGATTCATTTGGCAATTTAAATTCCTCTTCAGACATTTAAAAGATAACAATAAGTTTGACAGCCTCATGAAGAAAATGCTTGAGAAAGTTACACAACACGTTGTGCCTCTCAGTGGATACTCTGAGGCTTGGGCTGTCACCGTTTAGAGCCTGCAATTCCCAGCACAGGCTCTGCCGGGAACACAGCCGGTGCTCTGGCAGCAGCCAATGAGGACAAAGAAAACCAGTACTGGGGTTTTGAGAGCACAGAACAAGAAAATGCGTACTCCAGACAGGGTGACTATGTCCCATCGTATTAATTAATCCTTTTGCAGAAACGGATTTGCTTAAAGACCACTTCTCAGAAGGCTGCACCATTCCCCCATTCATAACCAGTGCGGCCCACCTTGTAACACGACTGATTTCCATTTCTCTGTGCTCCTTAAACAGGTCTTACTCTAGAGCTAGAAAGACATGAATTAGAAGTTTGCCACTACAGAACTTCCCATAAAACAAATGCTGTTCCCTGGATCAGAAGAGCAGCCTATTTCTATTCCTTCATGATACAACCAGTAGCGCCCATCTGGCGGGCTCAGCTCAGATTCCTGACCCAAAAGGACTAGCACTTCTGTTCTGGGGTCAGGATGTGAACCCAGCCTAGAGCCAAGGAAACCCTTGCAGAACTGACAGTTGGCTCTGGTGGGTCCTGTAGCAGCACAAAGCACACGAGCTCACATGCCTGTGATCTCTATCCTCCCTGGGCTCAGGCAGGGGAAATAGCCTTCCCACTGGATCCCCTCCCTGATCTTTATTTTCAATCTACTTTGTACAGAGAAGTGAGAGAAGAGCTGGTTTGCCAGCAGGGTTTGCACCTCTCATGACTGTCTGCCTGACAAACATTTTTGTCCATGAGCATATAAACATGTGATTTAAAGAAAAGAAAATTTACTTAACTACAGGGGCCAGACATTTTCTCATTGTATAATTAAAAGCTTCACATCTGATCCAAGATATACATATACAGAAATATAAATAATGCCTTCTGCTGGGCTCAAAAGCAACCGTGCAGTGAACACACACTGAACACAAACTTCAATTTTCATGGTATTCTTGAACTAGCAGCCTTACAACACCTAACAAAAAAGATCTTAAAAGTGAATAGCAACTTGAAAAGTAAAAATCAAGAACTGTCTTTTATACAGTGAATGATTTTCATTAAAAGTCAGATTTTAAAGCTTTCACTCCCCAGAAGAGCCCTGTACTCCTTTACTGGTGCAGATAATTTCAGTGCAACCCTCTATGCAGCAAGGCACTAGGAAAGATAAACATTGGAATCAGGATTTAAATAAATATTGCTATTAAAGTACAATGCTGAAACTTTTGCATGTTTGCAGAATCAGACAAAGGCCAGGCCCTGTTCCAGAGAATTTTAATTCCCCATAAAGTTGCATATGGAGATGTCCCAGCCAAAACAAGGGGTTCACTTTAGCTCCACTGTGGTCAGTGCACACTGGCCCAGGGCAGTGGCACGCTCTTCCTCCAGGAGAGGCTCCCTCCTCTCGTGCTGTTGCTGGGCCCCGAGGAGGCAGGGGCTCAGCTCGCTGCGTGAAGCATGCCAGCCACCAGCTCTGAGATCAACACATCCCACTCACTGGGGGCAGAAGCTGTCTGAGAGGAGGTTTCATCTTTTACTCAGTGGATCCCACTTGCAGCAGGAGGAGCATAAATTCCTTTATGCTAAGGCAGTGCCTTAGGAAGGTAGAGACCTGGGGGGCAGCCACTTCATGTGCATTTGCTTGGCCAGTACTAGTGGTCTTGCTGCTAAGGATCCGGTTGCAGAGGAAGAGCATTTGCTGGGAGAACAGTAGGAAAAAACCTCCAGAACAAATGTGTTCTGGCTCTTTGAAGGAATACTTCCTTCCCTAGCTGCCAGTCACTGCTGCTGCCCCTGCACCTGAAAGGTGACAGCACTGAGCTCCTCTCCTGGCACATCCTGGTCAGCTGGCAAGAGGCCTCTGGGGCAGGCAAGACACTCATGGTGCTGAGCATCATGAACCCACAATGCTGGGGCAGCTGCATATTAAAATTCACATAAGAGCCCAAGAACAACCAAATGCAACTCTCTCTGGTGTTGCTTTAGACAAAGTAAGGCAGACACTGACCAGTATATTCACTGTGCCGTGAAACACAAGGCTTTTAAAGTAACTCGTCCAAGTTTGTAGACATGGTCGGTTTATATTTAGTGCATCCTCTCTTCTCCTAACCCTTTAGACCTGAATAATTAGTCAAAAATTCAAGTTACTGTAGATTATTCCACCTAGATGGAGAAAAAGAGACTCAGTTAATGACACTGGTGCAAGTCCAGTTAGAAAAGCAGACTGCTTCCCACCATGCAAAAGGAGGGAAATGATCCCAAACCACTTCCTCCCACACAGCCTCAAGCCTCAGTCAGCCAGTGCCCCCAGACTGCCTCTTCAGGCTTAATCACAGGGTCATTTTTCTCCATGATGGGTCAGGCTCCATGTGGGTTTTCTTTAAGAACCACCAGTCCTCGGAGGATTGGCAGAGATAAAAGCACTGTTTTGTTTCGCAGAAAAGGTTGAAAAAAGCACGACTGACAACATCTCATAACACAAAAATATGGCGTGAGAAATCACCTGGCAGGATTTAGAGCCCAGGTACCATGTACACATGTTCTAGATAAAGAAATGAGCACTTGGCAAAATGATTTTAGTCAAAGCTCCGGTTTTGGTGCTTATGATAGATTTCACAGGCTACTACTAGTGTGTACAGCCGTTAGAATTTATAATACCCAGTCTTGGCTGTCTGTCTGTCTGTCCTTCGGGCCCACAGTACTTCTGAAATGAAGTTGCAATGGAGCTCTCAAAGCAGCACCTTAAACCAGCCAACACACGGAGCTGGTTTGCGCGGCCAGTCAGCAGCACGCGTGCTTGCATTTGGGAGCAGTGAAGCCTTTGCGCAGGGGACACTGCCTATGTCTGGCTGCAGCGTCCACCTAACCGCGGCGCCTCTGCAGGGAACACGGCCCGACAGAACGGGGCACGGCCCCAGCAGAACGGGGCACGGCCCGACAGAACGGGGCACGGTCCGAGCAGAACGGGGCACGGCCCGACAGAACGGGGTACGGCCCAACAGAACGGGGCACGGCCCGAGCAGAACGGGGTACGGCCCGACAGAACGGGGTACGGCCCCAGCAGAACGGGGTACGGCCCGACAGAACGGGGTACGGCCCCAGCAGAACGGGGCACGGTCCGAGCAGAACGGGGTACGGCCCCAGCAGAACGGGGCACGGCCCGAGCAGAATGGGGCACGGCCCGAGCAGAATGGGGCACGGCCCCAGCAGAACGGGGCACGGCCCGAGCAGAATGGGGCACGGCCCGACAGAACGGGGCACGGCCGGGCTCGTGAGCAAGCGCTGGTTTGTGGGCTGCACCGCTGTACCGGTGGGACAAAACGGACACGCGGCTGTCGGGGCTGTCGCCGGTGCACGGCCAGCAGCGAGTCGCTCCCGTGTGTCCGCTCCGTCCTCACAGCTGGCGTGTCCCGGGAAGGCCGCTGGCACCTCCGCGGACAGCAGCGTCCACCCCGGAGGACTCCGAAGCATCCGCCCCCGGCTCCGGCCAGCGCCGCCCGCCCAGGTCCCGCCGCCGCTCAGCCCCCGCCGG
>JAOTQZ010001598.1:274114-289824 GCA_026546895.1 Pogonocichla stellata | reverse complement strand
CGGCAGGCCGTGCCGGGAGCCCTCGCCCAGGCCGTGCCGTGCTGCCCCTGCAGTGGATCATGTGGTGCCCGAGCCCGAGTGCGGCCTGGCCGAGGCGCTGGAGCGCTGGCGGGAGTGGGCGGATGGCAAGGCCTGCTGCGACTACGGCCTGCACGTGGACATCCCGCGCTGGAGCCCCCGCGTCCGGCAGGAGCTGCACACTCTGCTCCAGGACAAAGGTTGGTCGCCTCCGCTCCCGGCCCGGCCCCGGCCAGCTGTCCCCTGCCAGCGAGGGCAGTGTGGCTGCGCTCTTGGGTCCTGCGGGGTGCTCAGCTGCGCGGGGCAGCTGGTGGGGAGGGTGCAGAGCAGGCAGGTAACCGACCCAGCTCGTCTCTCTGTCCTCTCTGCCCTGCCCCAGGTGTGAACTCCTTCATGGTGTACATGGCCTACAAGGATCTGTACCAGATGTCCAACACTGAGGTGAGAGCCCCTGCGTGGCCGTGGTTGTGCTGGTTCAGGGAGCAGCGGGGGTGACAGCCCTGGTGGGCGTGGGGCAGCTCATGAGGCTGGTGGCTGCTGCCCTTGGCCTGGCCTTGCTGCTCCTCTCCTGTGCCCTGGCTGCCTGTGCAGGGCTGCCCCAGGCTGTGCTCTGCGCTGGCTGAGGCACAGGTCTGGTGTGGAGACCACCAAGAGCATCTGGTGCTGCCAGCATCCTTCAGAGAGCTGGTCCCTGCATGGCCAGAGTGCTGCCTGGCGTGGCTGCCCTGGGTCCTGCTGCTGCCAGGGCCAAGGGTGGAAGGGCCATGAGGGGTGCCAGGGCCAAGGGCAGCCTGCTCAGTAATCATTTCTTCTTGTCTCACTTCTAGCTTTATGAGATATTCACCTGCCTGGCAGAGCTGGGTGCCATAGCTCAAGTTCATGCAGAAAATGGGGATATAATTGCACAGGTAACTAAGTACTTCTAGCATGCAAGAACTGAAAATCTCTATCAGGCAGATGTGGTGTGGGACATTAGCAAAATGGCTCTGAAGCCAGGCATCTTGTGTAAGGTGATATCCTTGCTGTTCAGCAGCAATGTCAAAGTTAGCAAGATTATTTGTTGTGATTACATTGTGCATAAGTGAATCTGATATAGTGCATTAGCAATTACCTAAATGGAATTGAGTGTCCATCAAGTATGATATTTTCGCTGCAGCTGTCTTCAGTGTGGAGAGACAGAGACTTTTGCCTTGCAGATAACAAGCCAGGAGAGGTAAAGTCCATTGAGGACTGCCTCGGCAAGAGTGGTTTTCTCCCTGTAAGCAAACAGGAGGCTAATGAAGCTGGATTGGCAAGGCAGGTGTTCTGAGGGATGTGGTTTAGTGATCAAGTGGGTAGTGTGTATTGGCCTGCTGTGTTGTAATTGGTGCTGGGTGGCAGAAGGTTCAAATGTTTTGATTCTCATTAAGACACAGAAGACATTGCTCAGTTAAGTTCTGCAGCTATTTGGTTTTTTTCTCTCTTTTGTTCTTGGGAGTTGAAGGAGCATGAACCAAGAGATCATTCTTGGAGCATCTTTTCAGACTACAAGAATCAGTTTTTGTTTGGACTTTTAGAGCCACAGTGCACAGTTGGTTGGCTCCTTCACAAGAAAACTGAGTGGTCAGAGGAATTGTATCAGCCAGAGCTTATTTCTACTTAAGCACCTGCCTAATCATAAAATGCCCCAAAATTACTAATTTGTAGCATTTCACAGACCTGGGAATTGGGGAGGAGGGGAGTTTTGTAGCCCATTTTTGTCTCCACATTGTGTTTGTTTCATTGAAGAGGTTTAAGTCAGTACTTGCCCTCCCATTTCTCCATTTCTTTTTCAAATCCCTTGAGGGAACATTAGCCTCTCACCATGCCTAATGGTCCCACAGGGCATAGGATGTTGATAGTCCTGAGGGAAGGACTTGACACAGAAAGGATCTGCTTTTTTGGTTGATTGTTTCAGTCCTGTAATATCCCTCTGTTCTTCTGATGTCCTAGGAACAAGCCAGGATGTTGGAGATGGGAATAACAGGCCCTGAAGGCCATGTGCTGAGCAGACCTGAGGAGGTAAGGTGCAGAGGACAGTCCAGCCTTGCTTCACTGAAGAGTTTTCCCAGGCACAGTAGGGCTCAGTGCATTTAGTGTGGCCAGGCAAGCATCGGCGCAGGGGAGAGTGTGTGCATGTCCAGGGGTATCTGTTTATACAGCCCTGCTGGCTTTCTCATCATCAGCCCAGGAAAGAGCAAGGTGCATGTTTGTGACAGACATTTCTCAGTCTTGCTTGAGTTGCCCAGCAGAGACAGAAACCCTTGCTCTGAGTCTCACAGAGAGGAATCAATGAACCAAGGTGTCTGTATGGCTGTAGCAGCCTTTGAGGCTGCACTGGGGGCATTTGTCTTACATAGGTGATTCCATAGGTCTGAGAAGCCTAAGAAGAATCTAATGATTAGTTTTAGTTTCTCTGCGAATTCACTGTTTCCATCTAAGTGCAGACAGATTCCAGCCTCTTTGTGCTTTATATCTGCTTAGTCTCTAAAGTGTGTTTCAGAGTCAGATGGAAGAAGGAGTGGGAGGGAAGGAGAAGGGGAATTCCCTGGTTACAAATCATTGTCAGAACACTAACGAGATTACTTCTAATTTTAGCTTGCAGAGATTTTTCTGTTTGGTCCATTAATATGAGTTGAGTCTAATTTTAGGTAGATTTCCTTCACATAACTCCCTGCTAAGAGGTGCTTTGACTTCCCACAGCATGTGAAAGAAGAAAACAATAGGAATTTGGTACAATAGCAAAGTTGAGCAGGGAAGCACAGGGACAGATTTGTACTTCAGGGTCTGCTGAAATAAAATCAGTTGGCCTAAATTAAAAGTGTAGAAAATTGACTGTATTTGGGCTAGTAACAACATAAATGGCCTGGTGTAATAACAGTACTTTACTCTCTTGGAAATACAAGAGTGTAAAGCATTTTCCTGTACAGGGAAGTCTCAGTGTCAAACACAGTGGCTCGGAGTTCCTCTTATTTTTTTTTGACTAACTTTTTGCCACTAGTTGGCAAGCTAAGGTGCAATTATGGGATGCTGTGGTTGTGCCCAGATTTGAGAACTGTCCTGTTACCATAAGCAGTGCAGATCTCATCCAAAGCCAATAAAACATTAAGTGTTTGATCTTGAAATACCATTAAAGTATAAAGCAACTGAGAACAGTGCAAGAGTGTAGATATTATCTGTTCAGCCAAATTCAGGTCTCATTGCCTTTGAAAATAAATAGTGTTCTTCTTCCAGAACATACTCTACCTGGGAAAATTCTAGCTGGAGCATAAATGATCCCACAAAGCCTGCAGACAGGTGGCAAAGCGTTAGGAGAGTGGTCTGTGGCTCCATGGGTCTTCTCTGTCCTCGAGGGAGCTCAGTGGGGGTTGAAGACTTGTTCTTCTGTCAGGTGATGGTGTGACTTGGTAGGGCAGGATGATGCTGCTCCAGATTGTAACCTGCTGTGAGGGGTATTCAGTGATGGCTGTTTGCTCGTCCACATGTTAAACCCCATCAAATACTACAGCACATAAGTATGGTGATAAAAAATGGCTTCTTGCTTAAATTTCTGTTTAAAGAGTCTTTAGATCTGCAGAAGTCTGAGAGGCGTAGGAGTGTATGTATGTCTGGATGCAGTGCTCTGCTTCTCTGCCCTGGGACATTTTGGCTGGCATGGTCCCAGGCATTGCCCTGAGGGCTAGATCATTGTGTCTTTTTAAGGCTTCTGTTTTGAACTTTCTCAAGTGAACACTTGAAGCCAAATTGTAGAGCAAACACTTGGAGAACTCTGGGGTTGAGCTCAGGCTGATGTAACAGTCCAAAGATATCCCTCCTGGTGGAAATGTCCCTGCACTGGCAGCAGCACAGTGACAGCAGCAGGCTGGGACAAGCAGCAGCTGCACTGCAGGATGGCCCCAGTGCCTGCCAGCGTGCAGCCCTCTACAGCCTGCCTCGGGGCTGCCAGGGCACGTCTGGTTAAACCTGCTGCAGCCTGGGACAGCCTGGAGCAAGGGAGTGCTGTGGAAGGGTGGGCCTTCCTCCTGCCTGGCAGCAGCCTGCAGGCTGTGCTGGCAGGCTGGGCAGCAGTCCCTGGGCTCCTTGGGCTGTCGGGAGAGCTGGAAGCAGGCAGTGGAGAAAACAGCAGATGCAGCTCTGCTGCCCCCAGGCAGGGTTCAGGCAGTGCTGCTGTGCCAGGCATTGTGTTACTGTCACCTGCCTTTGGGCCAGGCCCTGGGGAGACAGAAGCTTCCCCCTCAGGTGTCCCTGTTAAACTGCCCTGGGGGAGTCAAGGATAAAAGTGAGGGCACTGGGCATCCACAACAATCAGTGGTGTGCACAGGGGCTCCTCCCTGGCCAGCCAGGGCTCCTCTGCAGCTGTGTGCCATCCTCTCTTGCAGCTGGAAGCAGAAGCTGTCTTCCGGGCCATCACTATTGCCAGCCAGACCAACTGTCCTCTGTACGTGACTAAAGTGATGAGCAAAAGTGCTGCTGACCTCATCTCACAAGCCCGAAAAAAAGGTGAGTGGCAGCTGGTGCTGCACTCAGCCCTGCCACTGCCACCAGCATGCTGGATTATGTGGTCCCTGTGTCCTTTTGGTGGTTTTGCCAAGATCAGCACTGTGCTTCAAGTGCTGTCCAGTGCTTCCTCTTCTGCCAGGGAGCAGTTAGCTTAGGAGTTTGCCTGACTTGTGAAGGGTAGGGTGACACTGCAATAGGCCACATGGAGCCACCTCTTGCTGTCAGTCAGGTAACATCAATATGTGGGGCACAGGTAGGAGCAGTGCTTTAAGCACCACAGTTTGTCTGCAGCTGTGAAGGGCTCAGTGTTCAGTGCATGTGGGTTGAGCTGCTGCATATAGCTCTGGCCTCCTTTGAAGTGCTGGCCCCTTGGAGGTGCTTGGGTGCCTTTTCAGGTGGCTGGGGCTCATTTGTCAGTGGTGGAAAAGCAGGGATGCCCCACAAGTGTGGGCATGTATACAGAGCTCTGTTCAGTAGACTCTGTGCCCCTGCCCCAGGAGCTGTGAAGGAGGATTCTGGTGCACAAGGATTTGTGCCCTTGAGCAGGAGGAGCCTGTGGTGATGTCTGGGTCTGGGTGTTCTTGGGACATGGCAGGCTGCTGGTAGCACTGTGGAGCGGAGAATGCCACCAGGCTCCACTGCAACACTGTTCTTTCTGTGCCCTTCTCCAGGCATTGTGGTGTTTGGTGAGCCCATCACAGCCAGTCTGGGGACTGATGGAACACACTACTGGAGCAAGAACTGGGCAAAAGCTGCAGCATTTGTGGTCTCTCCACCACTGAGCCCAGACCCAACCACTCCTGACTACATTAACTCCCTCCTGGCCAGGTGAGTCACAGCTCTTCTGGGGGTGCTGCTAGGGGAATGTAGACTCTGGATAGGGAATAAAGAGGTTAGTCCAACCTGAACCTCTTCACTGTAGGCATGTGATGAACTGAGCAGTGAAAGGGCTCTGACTCCAAGCCATGTTGGTTTATCCTCAAGAGTGGAGGTAGGATGCCATAAGCTTAACAACACTAGTGAGAAAAATACCAGTAGTCATGAACCATTTTAAATGCCCTGAAGAAGACAAAGAAATGAGGAAACAGACTTGTTAATTGAATGATTTTTCCAATCTGGAGAAGTGGGGAATGGCTGCCTGGATTGGGATGCTGCAGGATGATGCAGGATGCTGCACCAACGTGGAGAGCATTGCAGGTTTCACAGGCTGATGGAGGCCCCAGTCAAATACAAAGCAGATGTATTCACACACCTATACAGGTGAGCAGTAGCAGAGCCTGCAGAGTGCAGGAGACCTTCAGGAGCAGCTCCTGCACACCTGGCTGGGATGGCAGGTTGTATTTTCATCCTGAAGGCAAGAGGGTAAAGAAAGCATTTGTTGAAAACAAAGACAAACAAGAAAAGCATTTCAGCGATTTGCTGTGACCTTTCACAATTACACTCCATCCTCTCACTGGCAAGGCCAGGGCAGCAGCTGAGGACACTGCACACTCCTGGCCCTGCCTGCCTGCCTGCCACGTGTCCATTGCACACCACTGCCAGCCCGTGTTTGTACATCCAGTTGTGCACGTGCTGCCTGGTCTGTTAGCCAGGGGATGGCTGTCACTGAGGGGTTGTAAATGGAATTGTCCTTTGAGGTAGTGCTGGAAACATCTGTACCAAGATGAACAAGGGATGAGCAGTCACTAAGAGGTGTCTCCAGCAGGGTGCGTTAGGATAAACCTGAGTTGTGCCAGAGTGGAGATGCTGTGCCTGGGTGTAAGAGAAGTGCCAGTGCATTTGCAGTCTGAGTAAGCAGCTCACCCTGCGTTTTGCTGTGGTCAATGAACAAGGGATGCCTCAGCACATACTGGATGTATGATATAGGTGCAGGTCTTAACAACTGGCAGGGAAATGTGAGCCCTCCTCCAAACTGCTTTTCTAATCCTTACCTTCCACTTCCAATTTACCCCAGACCTCAAAGAAGACACAAGCAATTCTTGGTCCCTGCAGCTCATAAGTGTCTGTCCTGACACCTTTGCCATACCATTTTCTGTGAGGCTGCAGCAGGAAGAGACGCCATGAGGTTGCAACTGGGCTGGATGGCTTGTCTCCAGCAGGAAGCATGCTGTGTCATCATTCTGGGCCTCTGTCTGTACAGACATATGGCAGAAATTATCAGAGGAAGGTGGAGATTACTAGTGGGTTAGGGCAGATTTGCAGCCTCGAGGAGAGTCACAGTGTCTGCACTGTCCAGATGCTTGAGGTCCCTTGCCTCATGCAGGCTGGGAGCTGGCCTGCCTTGGTCTGCTTCCTTTTGCCTGGCAGCAGTGACTTTCCAACTGCTGCCTGTCCAGTGTTACCTGAGCAGCAGTTGGGTGACTTCCAAGGAGCCATGGACAACTCAGTCCTGCCTTCTCCTGAGCCCTGCCTTGTCTGTGGACAGCTCGCTGGCTCTTCCTCTTGCTAGGAACTCCTAGGCAAGGGGAGGGGTCAGGGCATCTCACCTGCCCAGGTACCCTTTGGGCAGAGGATGAAGAGGCCTCAGTGAAGCATTTCTGGGCTTCCTGCAGAGAGCTGCTTCTGGGCAGTCCCAGCTCCCCCCATCCCACCGCAGCAGGCTTTCATGGGGTGGGGGAGGACTGTGCCAGCCCTCATCATGCAGGAGCTGGCAGCACACCGTGCAAGGGCTGGCTTGTGGGACCGGGGGACAGTCCTGCAGCAGGGAGGCCTGCTCCTCCCTGTGTGACAGAAGAGCTCTCTGAAGCAGACCTGACAAACTGCCAGAAATGGAATCTGGTATGAAAGGACATCTGGCCTGACACAAAGAGCACCCTGTTCCCTAGGAGCTGAGCTGTTGACTTTCCCTTTGTACAGGTGCTGTCCATGCTCAGGTGGATAACACAGCATGGCAGAGGTCTGTTGCCCCCAGGGGCTGGGTCAGGTGAAGTCTTCACGCTGAGGGACTGTGGAAATGCGGGTGCAGAGTCAAAAAAACTGGGCTGGGGGCTGCCCGTGGCCAGAGGAAACCCATATCCCTCATGTCTCTGTTGCTGTCTGACTGCAAAATGACTGACAGTGGGTTTGTTCCACCCCTCCTCAGTGGTGATCTGCAGGTGTCGGGGAGCGCTCACTGCACCTTCAGCACTGCACAGAAAGCCATTGGAAAAGACAACTTCACAGCGATCCCAGAAGGAACCAATGGCATAGAGGAACGAATGTCTGTCATCTGGGACAAGGCAGTGGTGAGTCCCACCAGGGAAGGGGCAGAGTGGCAGAGGTGGTTGCTACTGCCCCACAGGGCTGGGCATGCACCTTGTTCCCTCTCTGGCTTTGAGAGTCAAATCGAGCTGGAGCAGGAGAGGTGACTGTCACAGGCTTGGGGTGAACATCCAGAAGCTGTACCTGTGCCCCCAGTTCTTGGTCTGTCTGGCAGTAGTTAGTAAGATCAACCTCAGAAGCTTGGGCCCAGCCAGCCAGCCCCTTTTGTGGGAGTGAGGATGGTGCTTCTCAGGGCTCTTACCCTTTCCCCATAGAAGGACTTAGTTCTCTTTGTGTGTGAGCAGGCCACTGGAAAGATGGATGAAAACCAGTTTGTGGCTGTGACGAGCACTAATGCTGCCAAAATCTTCAACCTGTATCCACGAAAAGGGAGAATAGCAGTGGGCTCGGACAGCGATCTGGTTATATGGGACCCTGATGCAGTGAAGATCATCACAGCAAAAACCCATCAGTCTGTAAGTGCTCTGCTCATCTGTGTGAACACTGGAGGGGGGTGTGTGAGTTGTTTTGTAGACAGGTTGCCTGGCTGCTGGAGCTTGGTACTGTCCTGCTTGGCTCTGAGGAGGAGGGGCTTAGCCCAGGCTCCAGTGCCTGTTGTGACTGTGGGTTGAATGTCCAGGAGCCCTAGGGCTCATGGGGCTTTTTTCACCCTGCTTGGGTATTTTTCTGACCCTGGCCTATGCAAGTGTAAAGACACACATTTCTCCTTACCTTGGTTCCTCTTCCAGGCACAAATATTTTTCCTGGTTTTGCCACAGTGTTTTATTCATGCCTTACCTCAAGCGTACATCATGCCTGTATCTGCTCTTGGAGTTCTTCCTCACACTGAGCTTCAAACCAGCAGGTTCTGGTTCATGGTGGGAGCCCTGGTGGCTTTTACTGTGATGGGCTAGTGATCTGCAGGAGGCCTCTGGGCAGGCAGGGCTGTTAAAGGTGTCTTCTGCCTGCACTGGTGACTCCACAGTGAAGTGTGGGGCTGCCCCACCCTGAGTGGGTAGGCAGTGCTCTTGTCCCTCCTGACCATCATCCTGGGCTTGCTGCAGGTGGCTGAATACAACATCTTTGAGGGGATGGAGCTCCGTGGGGCCCCGGTGGTTGTCATATGCCAGGGGAAGATCATGCTGGAGGATGGCAACCTGCATGTGACCCAGGGGGCTGGACGGTTCCTGCCCTGCAGCCCTTTCCCTGACTACGTCTACAAGCGCATCAAAGCCAGGAGGAAGGTGAGGAGATGGGGATGCCAGCAGACAGAGCTGGGATACTGTTAGCCCAAATTGCCCTTAGTAACTGGTTGGTTTTCCTTTGCTGTTTTTGGTGGACCCTGTAAGCAGTGCTGCAAACTGCTGGTGTATTTTGAATGTACAGAATAGCTGAGGCTTGGATAGGGAGCCCTTTGTGTTAGCCTGCTGTGGTGGAGGCAGATGCTCCTCAGGGTTAGCAGTCCTCATCCTGTCCTGCTGCAGCAGGAGTCTGGAGGGAAATGCTGTTTAAAATGAAGAGCATGGCCAAAATCGCCTTCTCCTCCCCCATTTGTGCAGCATAAACCCCATCTGGGTGACAGCCTGTTGCACTGGCTCTGCACACCTTACAGGGCCGTGGGGCTGTGCCAAGCCTCAGTGCTGCAGGACTTGGGGTGCATGGCAGTGTGAGATCCTTCTGCAGGGGGCCTGAGGAGCTGATGTTCCCTGTGCTCAGAGAAGCGTCACTGTCCTTTCTCTCTGGTGACAGATGGCAGAGATGCATGCTGTGCCCCGGGGCTTGTATGACGGACCCGTGTTTGACCTGACCACCACCCCCAAGGGAGGCACACCTGCGGGGTCAACCAGGGGGTCCCCCACACGTCAGACACCGCCCATCAGGAATCTCCATCAGTCTGGATTCAGCCTGTCAGGTAAGCATGTGTTGGCTGGGCTGGGAGGGGCAGAGCCTCTGGCCATGTGTCCCTGTCCTGGCCTGGGGCAGGGGGCAGTTAGAGGTGGCAGGGTAAGGTAAGCACAAGAGTGGATCATGGCAGGGCAAGACCCTGTGTGTCCCTTAAAGGACGTGGCTGGAGCTGCTCCTTGCAGTAAAAGCCAGGCAGACTGTGGAGGCCAGCACAGCATCCCGTGCTGTTCTTGCTGCATGGGTCTGTTCACAAAGCATCTGCAGAGATTTCCAAGCCACTGCGGCTCTCAGGGCTGCTGCGAGTTGGAGAGGGCGCAGGTTGTAGTAGATAGCCTCTGGAGGGCTTTGGCAAGACTCCAGCTGCCTGACTGCTTAGTCCTGTGAAAAAGACACTCTGAACTTTGCTTTCCCCATTCCCTTGCTCCTTCTTCGTGTCCCAGGTACCCAGGTTGACGAAGGCATGCGCTCAGCCAGCAAGCGCATTGTGGCACCCCCGGGAGGCCGCTCCAACATCACCTCCCTGAGCTAAATGTCCCAGCTGAGGAGGAAACAAAATCCCTGTTCAAGCAAAGGAAGAAAAGTGGTACATTGGTGTTGAAGAATGAAAAGAAATAAACCTGTTCTGAAGAATCAATAAGCCTCAAGCCTTATGTTTCACAAATGCTACTTGCTACCTAGCTTTAAAGATGTTGCTTCATTTTGTTTTTGCATAGCCTTAAAGTTCTGTTGTTACTGTTGTGGGTTTGGTTGGGTTGTGTTTTGCTCTTCCTCTCTGTATGCATGCTGCTCGGACAGGTTGCTCGGTTTGGTGTTGTTGGTGTTGAACGTGTGTGGGATGCCGTGGTGTGGGACAGTGGCAGTGGCCCACAGGGCAGCCCGGCCAGGCAGGTGAGGGGCAGGGTCTGGCCGGGGGCAGGATGTCAGATGGGGAGGGCAGGTGCACTGAGCTCGTAGGGAAAGGTGGGTCTGTCACATTCATCTCCTTCATCTCCGCCCAATGCTCTGGCGTTTCATCACGAGGCCTGTGGGGGAGCTCGAATCATCTCTGTAACAGCTGTCACAGCACCTTGTGTAAGGAGTTTTACTACTTTGTACACTTTATTAAAAAAAAAGTTGTTCCTTCAAACAACTCGTTGTCAGCTGTCTCTTCTCTTCCTCAGGCTGCTGCTGCTTGGCAGGGGCAGTGCCCAGCTGCACCTGCAGGGAGCTGGGCTGGTGTGGCAGACAGGTTTGGGTGCTGTTGGGGCTGGAGGGGGCTGCAGCAACAGACTGTCAGGGCAGCACCATGCAGTGCACACACTGCTACGTGTGCCAGGATGTTGGGAGCTTTTACATTGCTAAGGGTGGGAAAAACGTCAAATCGGGAGGTGAAACCTCAGGCCTGTCAAAGCATTTAAATAATAGCATCATTCCTGGCACTAGCAGGAATCTGCAGTAGTAATGCTTTGGCCAATCTCAGTCTTGGCAAGACCACACCAGCAGTGCGGTTGTTCCTGAGGACAATCCCTGCCTAAATCGAGTGTGATTTCAGTGGCAGAGAGATTCAAACACACATTCAAATTCCCCTCTGGTTTTGGAAGCCAAACCCCATCAGATTCAGTGAGCTGCAGCAGTTTAACATGATGGTGATTGTATTTTTCAGACTAGACTGGCAAAGCATCTGGATTTACCAGCACCTGGTTGTTACTGCTTGGTGTCCACACCTGTCTGCACACTGACCACCCACCTGCCAGCCCTGCATGGAGAGAGCGTGAAAGGGGCAGGAAACCTTGGCTGCCTCCTGCCAGCTGAGGCAGGAGCTCATTTCCAGCCTGCTGTGCCCACCCTCACAGGATGTTTGCAGGAGCTGTCTGTCAGCAAAGGCCACTTTTGTCACAGTGCATGGGTGAAGACCCTGCATGTGGGAGCCACCTCTTCCCCCGAGGCACGGTGGTGACACGGTGGGCAGCTCCCAGCACACTGCAGCCACGCCAAAATGGACACTTTCATCCATTGACTCGTGGTCCCATTCCTGCCCCCAAGAAAAGCAACAGAACAGCATCTGAATCTCACCAACCATGGCCAATTGCAAGGCAGCCCCCAGAGCCTGTCCCCCATGCTCGGGACCCTCTGGCTGTGGGGGAGGCTGAGGGGTGGGTGCCCCACTCTCCTCTGTGCCCTGGGCCACTGGCAGGGTCCCAGCAGCACCGGACACGTCCCTGGCCCGACACTGTGAAGGTGATGGGTGGCTGAGGTCCCTGCAGGGGCTGAGCTGTTCTCAGAGCTTCTTGTTCTGATTGCCCTCCCAGTGAGGGCCTCCACTGTCTGCCATGGTCTCTTGGATGCTGTCGTGGTGGGGTCTTACCCTTGGGGACAGAAAAGGATGGTTGAGCTGTGATGGGAAGCCCAGGCAGTGCCCAGACCCCACAGAGGCACGGCTGCCTTGAAGCTCCCTGCTGCCTGGCACGAGCTGCCACTCCCTCCACGGCTCCCCCAGCCCCGAGTGCCCCAAACTCCTCCAACACAGGGCCCCAACAGACCCCCCACACAGCCCCCCTGCCCTGGGCCCCCAAAATCTGTCAAAGGCTTTGGTGAGGGCCAGTGCCTCTTCTGCTGCCTCTGGATCAAAACTTACTTTTCTCTGTTGAAAACAATGAAGTCCCTCTGGAGCATTTCCAGGTGCTTCTGGAGGTGGCTGGCCTTTCACATTGGAATGGAAAAATTAGAGGGAGTAAATTCACAGTTGACACACAGAAACATTGCAAGGACAGCTTCGATGAGACACAGCAATATGTTTAGGCACAGAGCATCTTTAGCCCTGCAGAGGGGAGGAAGCATTAAGGCTCTCTGTTGCAGTAAAGCAGTGCACACACATTCTGCCTTTCACCACAGGGAAGATGGGGGAGAGTTTTAGGAATAAAGTTAGTCACAATGAAAAAAATATTCTGTTCAGTTTGCTGTGGTTTTGCTAGATGGCAATCTTTGAAAAATGAAAGACCTCCTTGACCACACAGTTGTCACCTGCTTGCCCTCACCTGGGATGAATTGCTTCTACTTGTATCTTTCTCCTTCTTAGCCAAGCGCTTTTTTTTTTTGTGAAGAGGTTTGGATTCCAGGATCATTTCTTCCAGTTCAAAGGCTGGGTCACAGTTCAGTCTGCCTTTCTGGAGGGGAGAGAGAGATGGCCTTAAGTGATCAGAGCCTATCTTAAGGAGTCTCTTATAACCTGCACTGCAACTGGGAGCTGAATTTTGTAAAAAAATTGCACTAATTATAATCCACATGCAGCCCAGAGCATGGCTATACTCCTGATATACTCCTGTCAGTCCCTTCAGCTAGGGGCCATACTCATGGTGTCACAGTGGCTCCTTTTGTGCTCCTGCTGCTGCTCTGCCCTTTGGCAGCTTTGGGGTGGCAATGAGGATGAGGACAGTGTCCTGGCTGGGCTGTACCTTTCTGAGAGGAGCACAACAGCCCAGCAGAACTGGTCTTCAAGCAATACAGAATCGTACCCACCACAGAGAAACCCAGCAACAAGGGTAGATATACAATTAACAAATATTCATAATTTAGCCCAACTTCTGTGGAAAACCAGCTAGAGTAGTTGGATTATTCTCCATAACCTTTACACCCCCTGGCCTTACCATGGGAATGAATTCTGGCATTATTCTTTTCTGGAGAACAGCATCCCAGTTGACATCAGACAGATATGGGAAGGACTGAATGTCCTTCAGCTGAGAAAAACGTTTCTCAGGGTTCAGCTCGAGCAACTGCAGCGAGAATGAAAGGGAAGAGATGAGACAGCCCCACAGGGCACACATTCTGTGGAGCATGGTGAGAACACATGGTGCCAGGGACACCTCATCACTGCTGGCATTTGCACCAGTGCCTCTCCTGCTCTGGCTCAGAATCCCTTCACCAGGCTCACAAGCTCTGCCTCTGCTTATTCCCATTTTTACAAATTACTTTTATCCCCATTGTAGGACCAGGCAATGAGGCAGTGCAGTGGCATTAAACAATTTGTCCAATGTTAAAAATGAGCTTTTTTTTGGAATGAGGAGTTCCACTCAGGTGTTTGTGTTCTGGTTTTAATACTGGATCAGTAAAACATCCTCTTTTCTCACTCTACTAAAGTAATATTCCAGTGTGAAAGTGTGCCTTCACACTTCTTATTTTCATAATTTTTTAACGTTGCTGTAGGGATTACTTGTGTGGAAGAAAAGGGTTGAAGTTGTCTCTGTTCAATGACCATACATTGCATAACCTCCTGACAGCACTCCTAAAACTGCAGGAAAACCAGATGATCCAAACCCTTTGGGGAGGGTAGAGCAAGGTGACCTGCACAGCCCTCCTCGTGCTGGTGTGCAGCCAGATACAGGCACTGTCCCCAGTGTCCCCAGTGTCCCCAGTGTCCCCAGCTGTCTCTGCAGAGCTCTGTGCTCCAGCCTCACCAGGGCTCTGCCAGGACCAGCATTTCTGAAATACAGAAATCCACAGGGGATGGCAGAGCCAGGAAGGAGCCACAGTTGGCTTCATGTATAATACATATGGCTGTTAAACCAGATGCAAAGGAGTGCTGGGAAATTTAAATAATTGTGACATTGTATTATTTATTCAGAGGGGAGTCTCCATGGCTTGTGGCCTGCTGTGGTCCAGGAAAAAACTGCCAGCACAGCAACAGCTAGGACATCTGCAGGAAATATTCCTGTATGACTGTTAGGCTTAATGAAATACTGGCTTCACTGAATTTTCAGACATAGGAGATATTCTGCAATTCTCTTCCTGGAAAATACACCATGATTCTGTCTCAGCAAAGAAGTGACAGCCTCTTTTCTTTAAAATGTTTGATCATCTATTTCATTAGAAATTACAAAATACATATATGTATTATTTGGAACAAAATCCAGTTGAAAGCTACATTACGTACTACTTCATTGCCCACACTTATAGGAAATTAAAATCTATTTACATACATCCCTAAAATTTGCTGCCAGTGCTGCTGTGCAGGGGGAAAGTGCTCAGCTTTGCTGCACTGTTGAGCCATAGTCTTGTTTATTGAAGCTATGGCTTCATTTCAAATGGGATTTCAGCTTCAAAATTATTCCAGTAATGATTTGGAAGCAATTTTGACATCCCCTCACCTTCCTGAGCAGTGCCACCAGCCCGGGGGACCAGGCTGCCGGGTACCTGACGGCGGCTGTGCGGAGCACGCGGGCGATTTCCTCCGCGCGGCTCTGGGACCCGATGTGGAACGGCCTCTGTGGGAGCACCACCAGACAAGCACTGGATTTAGCTGCTTTCCAAGCCCCTTGGGAAACCTGCTCAGAGCGCAGAAGCTTCACGCAGTCTCACTGTCCCGTCCCAGCCTCCTGTGGGACACCCCTCCCTGTATCGCCACGGCTCGGGTGAAAAGACAAAATGTCAGCAAGAACATAACTGGGCTCACAACTGGGCATTTAACAGCAGGGGCAAGCCCCAGAAATCAGAGTTATTATCCAGTGGGAATTTGCTTGCTTTTTTCAGTGTTTTTATCTTACAAGGCCATGACACACAGTGCTGTGGTTAGAGTACTCCTAATACTCCCTGTAAAATGTTCTTCACTCATGCTGGGGACAAGGCCAGTGGAAAGGAGACAGATGTCTCCCAACAATGAAATCAGCTCAGAAAAGGGTGTCCCGAGAGGGGTCACCAGCCTCGGGTGGGCACCAGAATGACAGATCAGGTGCAGCTTGACGTGCCACCATGTCACCAGGGCTGTGCCATCAAGTGTGAGCACAAACCAGCATTTCTGCTCCTGCCCTTGGAAACAGTGCCATCGAGTCAAAAACCAACATGAAGCACCGTCCTGACATTAATTTTGCATTATGGGTGGAAAACTCAAATATTACATTAAGATGTTTACAGAGGGTGCACTGCTTCAGTTACCCAACAGGTCAGAGTCACATCTCCTCAGTGTCTGCTAAACTGATCCCTCACAACAGACACACAAATTCAAATGAAAAAGCTTCTGAGCCTCTCAAGGTGTCTTAAGCGTTCCTCTTTAAATTACA
>JAOTQZ010001598.1:259289-274027 GCA_026546895.1 Pogonocichla stellata | reverse complement strand
TGTAATTTTTAAAGTTTTGTCCCACTTTTTTACACAACACTTTCAAAACACTGATGTATTTGTCTGTCTACAGGACTGCCAACCTTGCCCAAGTCAGCAGCAGAGCTGTGATGGCACAGGCAGGGATTGAGCTTCTCCCATCATTTGCTCCAACTGCTCAGTCTTGTTACAACAGCAACAAGTTTTTTTTCAAGTTTTCTTTTTCCTTGCAGGACAGAAGCTCCAAATAAAGGATATTGCAGCCCAGACTTCAGGAGCTGTTGCTCGTCTGCCTTGCCCCGTTTTCACCAACGCAGAGCCCTCAGCCACAGCAGGGAACTGCCACAACACGCTGTTCTGTGCTGCAGCAGCTTCTCTGAGCTCCTAGCCACGAGCACAGGAGGCCTGGTGAGGATGTGGCCTCTGCTTCCTGCGCTGTAATCAGCCTGGAGCCTTGAGCTCAGCCTGGCTGTGCCATCTCTGCCCTGAAGCACCAACCCTGCCGTGGCACGCACGTACCCGAGCTCTGAGCAGCTCGTAGGCAGTGACCCCCAGCGACCACCAGTCCACGGCAAAGGAGTAGCTCGTGGGTTTTGTGGAGCTAAACATTTCAGGTGCTGTGAAATAGAGGAGGAAAAAGAATTGCCTAGCTGCAATCCCCAGTGGAAACGAGCAGCACAGGACGCCTGAGCCATGCCCTCCCGTGCTGCCATGCTCCTGCACCACCCAGCAGCCCCACAGCCCTCTCCACATGGAACTCTCCGTGTGCCTCTGCCCCCAAAGCCCAGAAGGAACAAATTCCTTCTGCTGACACAGGAGCTGCCTACCACTCACAGTGAATGTGCTCCAGAATGCGCTCGATGTGGGCACAAGGTGGCCTGGGTGTCCCTTCACCTCCCTGTGGACACACACCTTCCCCAGCTGCACTGAGCCACTTCTGGGGAGGGACTCCTGTCCCCACCCTGCACCCCCTCCCCAGGGTGCCCCCCACTTCAAACCCTGCATGTTTTAATGTGGATCAGGAAGAAAAGAGCCCCAGCTCTCATTAAAGTGCCTTCACCTGTGTCCCAGCACAGTCCCCCCAAGCCCACAGGTGGTGACCCCGAGCAGGTAAAGCCATTGCTTCTCACCCATGTAGGGCTTGGTGCCAGCAATGGTGGTGACAGGGCTGTCCCTCGTCAGCGTGGTGGCAATATTGAAATCAGTGATGTGCACGTGCCCTGGAAGACAGAGGATAACATGTAACAGGCTTGGCCTTAATTTCACACAAGAAACAGCCCTGAATTAGAAACATAAAGTAAAATACTCCATGGAAAGGAGTTTCCAGGTACTCTCGTGGGGGAACTGATAGAAAATACTTCAGCTTGCAGGCTGCTTGTCTCTTGTTTCAAATATCCCCTCATTTTCCCTCTGGGGAACCAGAAAATATAAGAGTTCTCCGAAAAGCAATTTAGTGATGATTGTTTTGAATCTTCCTACATTTTAGGGTCAGCCTGGAAAAAAAATGAACTCTGCGTGTGTCCAAAGCTTTCTATATGCCTTGGAAGAGAAACCTTTGCTGCCATGGGTGAAGAAAAGAAATACTACAAGTCACAGACAAAAGGACACTGGAGTCAAGGGAATGTCCCCAGAAAAAACACTCTGAAACCTCTGCAAGAGAGAGTTTAAAAATCACAGAGCAGAGAATAGACTCAAAACGGATCCTGAATTGCAGTGTCATTATAGAAGTTCATAGGTTGTGTCTTCCTGGGCTGAATGCAGCTGCAGAGATGATCAGAGCCTTTTCCTCCTTTTTTCCCTCTTCAGGGTGTGCTGGCCATTCCCATGGCCATGGGGATCCCAGCTCCTCTGGAAAAGCCATGTCACCCCTGCCTGAGAGGCACAGAGCTCCGGGAGAGCAGTGGTGGGTCACCAAAGCATCCAGGAGTGAGGAGTGACCAAAAGCAGCCCCACAGGACGGAGCCCAGCAGAGCAGGGAGGACAGGGCTCCCCTCCTGCCAGAGCCAGAGAAGGGCTGAGCAGGACAGGACAGGGCTCCAGCAACTGCAGGCAAAGCCACTCTGCTGCAGCTCCTAAATAAATAATCAAGCAGTGCTCTGAAATGAGAGGTCATATGCAAAGGATGGAGCCTGGGCTCGGGGCTGCCAGGCAGCCCTGGTCACACAGAGCTGCTCTGAGCCAGCAGAGCCTCCCTGGAGCTGCAGCATCCCTGCTGTGAGTGAGCACCAGGGAGCTGTGCCTCCTCCTGCACGGACCTCTCCTCTTCAAGCACCCTGCTCCAGCTAATGAGGATTGCTCACAACAAGCCAGTTACTCGGATTTTTAACAAAATATGAGCTAACAAAATGTTCCTCTAATGAGTTTCAAACTAATAAATATCAGACAACTCTTCACTGCGAGATCTTCGCCAGGAAAAAAATATGACTAAAGAGCCATAGAAGAATATAGTCAAGAGTTTTGCCTAAGAAAGACTATAGAAAAACTGATGGCAACATTTATACCACACCCAGCCCCAAATCCTCATCAGAGCTCCCTCCCCATGGCAAATGCTCAAGGAAAAAGAAAATATGTGAATGAGGCTTATCTATTGCAGCATAATTAATTCTGTTTGTGCACAAACCCTGCAGTGACACAAGCATTGCCCCTCAAATGGTGCATTTTGAGTAAGTTTTAAAAAAGAACCAAGAAAATGTTAAATTTAGGTGTGCTGGGCTCCTGACCCCAAGCAACACCAAACGTATGGTCCCTGCCAGTGCCTTGTAGGGACACCACCAAGTCAGTCAGCCAAAGGAGGGGCTGGTTAAAGCACCAAGCAACCCCAGCAGCACCACAGCACCACAGGGTGCCCAGTGCCCTGAGGGTACAGGGCTGAAAAGAGCAAGAGCCAGCACGTGGGGCACAGAGGGATGGGATGGGATGGGATGGCATGGCATGGCATGGCATGGCATGGCATGGCATGGCATGGCATGGGATAATGGGATGGGATTTGGGATGGGATGGGCCTGCTCTCAGTCAGGCTGAGAGAGAGAGCACAATCCCAAAGGATGGCAGCAGCACCAGCAGGACTGCAGCCTGTGCCTCCTGCTCCCACTGATTTATTCACACGCAGGACCACAAGGCACTTACCGTGCTCATCCAGTAAAATGTTGTCAGGCTTGATATCTCTGAGAAAAAAAGCAGAGAAGGAGAGAGAGGCATTAGCCCAGAGAAGGGGCAGGGCACTGGGCTGCTGGCACCCCAGGAAAGAGCAGCTCTGGGCACTGGCAGGGACTCTGCACGCTCAGAGCCTGGGCTCTCAGCTCTGCTGTCCCTGTCTGCTTTGGGGCAAGGGGAGTGACTGATCAGACAGGGCTGGAGCAGCAGCACTGGGTGCATGGGGCAGGCTGAGCAGCACTCAGCTGAGCCCACCCACAGCGCAGTCAGAGACTTTTTGTCATTCTCCTCCTGTTACTTTGCAACCTGTTTCCATACTGTCTTGAGAAGGGCTCCTCATTTACTCAGTAAATTATTATATTAAATTAAATTATTTTAACATTTTTGTTCTAGATACAAATGGGTTACCCACAGGTTTTATTCCTGAGTAAAAGGACCCCACAAAACAATACTCATAGCAATGCTGTAGGGAAGCACTTGGAGTGAAGGGAGAAAACGTACACCTGATACTCCTGAAAACGTATACTGATACAGCCACCTGAGTGACTCTACAAGACATTACCTGGCTTTAATGAGCTCATTACACCAGTCCCATTGAGCACCTGGCCAGCTGATACCCCAGACAGGAGGTCCCAGCAGGTGCAGTGACCCTGTGCCAGCTGGAGCTCCCCACCAGGCCCACGAGTTACAGGTAAAGAAATGAGCAAGCTCAGGATTTTATCTTTAAAAAGTCAATCCTTAAGATACAGTTTGATTTTTCCAAGCCACCTGGAATCAAAACCTCACAATACATCTAATTGTCATCTAATAGCTTACAGTTCTCTGGCATCTTGTCACCCAAACAAATTCCAGCAGGTTATAAACACTGTTACCTTCCTGCTGCCACCCCATCATACAGGCGAGGACAGGGACAGGCACCATTAGCACAGCACAGGGCAGTGTCAGGTAAGTGGCTGATTTTTCCCCTAAGCAAAATAGAACTGTTTCCTTTTTTAAAAAAATTACTACTTTTAAATTTCAAGTGTGGCTGTTTCTGATCTCCCTCAGTCTGGCATTCAGCCTCTGGAATTACACCAGCGCAGCAAGATCATTCTCAAGATGCAAACAATGACCACAGATAATTCTGGTTACTGTTCATTTGTATATTTCTTTTTTATAAGCTGGTTATATAATTTCCTAACCTAAAAGATACTAACATTTCCCATTCTTTTACATCTAGGTGGGAAATAATTACAGCCTGAGTTTGCTGTCTCTGCACAGCTTTGTTCAGTCAAACAAAGACATTGCTTCTCTGTCTCCTGATGTTTCCAATTACAGCTGTTGCAGTGTAATTGACTCAGTTGAATCACTTTATCAATCAAATACTATCCCACCGGGTAACAGTGTTAATTAAACAACTTGCATTACAGTGTTAATTAAATAACTCGCAAATTTTACAGCCTGCCATACATGTTTTGTTGTACTTGAGTTACCTTAAACACATGCAGCTGTGTGAAAAGCACACAGCAACCTCACCCGCAGCTTCTCCCACCCCTGCTCACATGGGGACAAAGATTCCTGCCTGCAAAGCTCCAAAGCAGCAGCAGGGAAGAGGAGACCCTGGGCAGGTGGGAGCTGTCCCCAGGGCCTGGCCCAGACTGCAGCAGAGCAGAACTGCTGGGCTCCTGTGGCTGCAGGGACAGGCAAGGCCATTCTGCCCCACACCTTGGCCGTGGCAGCTGCACCCTGCACAGGAACAGGCTTCCACCCTCAGCTCCTCACCAGGGCCAGCTGTCCACTCACAGCCAGGACCACTGCAGTTCTGTGCTTCCCATGCCTAATTCTCATACTGCACAAGCATGCTCATCTGCAGTGCTATTTCTGAACGAAGTGACCTTCTCCCTGCCACTACTGACCCCACAGCTCCCCGTTCATCCTCCCTGGCAGCAGCTCCCTTGGCCAAATTGGGGCTCTGAGCCTGGTGCTGCCCGTGGCACCAGCAGAGGAGCTGTGTGTCCGTCCATCCACAGCCAACCCTGCTGCCCTGAGCCTCTCCCTCCTCTGCTGCTCTGCAGGTCTTCAAAGGTAAGGGAAGAGATCCTGCATTTTTTCACTGGCTACGAGAAATTGTGGAAGCCAAAAAGAAACTCTCAGCACTTCTAGAGAGGGATTTGCCTCATACAGGAAAAAGCTGTGTTTGTCCTCATGTTTTGGTGCAATACAGAGAGGGGGGCAAAGGGAGACACCTTCAAGCATGAACACAGGAGTTCTGAGTGCTGACACCTCCCCTCCCCGCGCCAAGATGGATATTAATGAGCTACAGCTAATTTAAACCTATCAGAGACAAAGCTTTGCGGGATCAGTGGACAATCAAATATGCTATTTCACAGGTACCCCAGAGGGACAAATCAGATGGTCTCTGCTGTATATAAAATACTTTTCTTGGGGAACCCTTGTGTGTGTTTCACATAAAAGCAAACACACGTGGCACAATATGCTGTTTACCAGTCAAGCTTCCATTTGTCATTTCCCATCAAGGAGGAACAAGCCTGCCCACAGCACAGCCTGTGGCCTGGCTGACCTGTGGATGATGTGCCTGCTCTGCAGGTAGTCAAGGGCCAGCCCCAGCTCACAGATGAAGAGTTTCACAGTTCCCTCTTGGAAGCGCACGTCTCGCTGCAGGTGGTAGCGCAGGTCCCCTCCCAGCAGCAGGTCCACCACCATGAACATGTCCTCTTCATCCTGGAACGAGTACCTGAAACAGCACACACATGGTTCAGGGACAGTGGCACTGAAAAATGACAGGTAATAAAGGAACAGGTGCTACCTCTGGGAATACTCATAATTCCTTGGAATTTTTCACTTGGGAAATTACAATTTCATGACCTTTCCTTGCTCCGTTTCCCACTATTGTCACACTTGTGACAACAACAATTCAGTCTCAGATCCGTAACAGAGTCAGAGCAGACTGTATGAACAGCTCAAGATGGGCATTCTGCCCTCTCCAAGCACCAAGGGGCAGCAGCACAGAGGAGCCCTGGAGCAGCCCCTGCCCAGACCCCCAGCCCTGCAGGTCCCTGTGGTGGGCAGTCTGTCTCTGACCCCATGTGCTCAGCACCACGGGGGTGCAGCTGATCTCTGCTGGTCCTCCATAAGTGACCTCATTTGATGGACTGTGCCTCTCTGAGAGGGGCTGACAACCAGCCAAGAGCCCCTTCCTCATGGATTTTTCCTTAGCAAAACACAGATTGCTTGATGGGATGACCAGCGCCACAAGCCAGAGCACTGCTCCACAGGAAGCTGCAGTCCGTGTGTCACTCAGCGTGCAGGCAAGCCACAGGAATGCTAAAGGCATCCTGAAGGCAGGGATGGCATGGCAAGAACAGCAGCAGGGACACTTGGATGGTTTGCTCTGCACAAATCCCTGTGTGTACACACACTGGTCAGCCTCAGCTGCTGAGTGAGCTTTGCCTGGAACTTTATGTTCAAGTAGGAAAGACAAGTTTGGAGACAAGATATGGGAGGTGTAGCTCCACCTTTACCATTCACACCCCGGTAAGAACAACTCTAAATGGCAACAGCAGCAAAATACCAAGAGTTCAGTGCTCTCAAAGGTGCCTGTGATTGACTGCTCTGACTCCACCAGTGAGCCAAGGAGCCACCTCTTACCATAAATTAACCAAAAAGGGGTGCTCCAGGCCCTGCATAATCTGCAGCTCCTTGAAAACGTTTCTCACTTCATTTCGCTCCACACACTTCTGTTTGTTCATGTATTTCATGGCGTACATCTTCTTGGTGTCAGTCTTCTGCACCACGCAGACCTGGGAGAGCAATCAGGGTAACCAGAGATGATTTGTCAGCAGATTTGGCAGGTGGGACTCAGTGACACGAGTGTTTTCCAGCAGCTTTGGCAGCGTCCACACTGCCAGGGCACAGCTCCATCCACCAGTGCTGCAACACTGGACACTGCCTGGGAATCTCTTGGGAATTTCATCCAAAGAGAAATGTTTGGGGGAAGATATGAGGAAGGAATTTATCATCACAAGATGGGAGACAGGGAATCACAGAGAAGTCAGTATTTTATTTAATGTCATGCACTAACCATCATGCCCATCCCTCCCACACTCGTTGCTGTTGGGAAGAGCCCCCTCTACCACAGAACTACAGGTCAGACACTGGGACCAGCACCTGCTCTCACCTTCCTGAAAAGAGTCACTCAGCTCACAGTTAATCCTGGGCTTTGTTTAAGGAGTACTGGGCTTTGAATTTTAACCTTTCTTCTATGTCACCAAATTTAGAAAGAAACATGACTCCAAGGAAAGCCTCAGAGCCTGTGAGAGTGCAGCACAACACAGGCTTTGTTTACACAATAGTTCAGGAGTTTGGGGTGAACCAGGTGCTTAATAACAAACACTGTGCCTCACAGAGAAACATTTGACATGTTAAATAATGTGCTAGAAAACCTGCCAGGATTTCATGTTGATTATCAAAAATGTATCGTGATGTTCAGTGTTGATTTGCTGAGAAATATTAGAAAATGCTTATTCAGAAATCTAATTAAATTCAGATAATTTGAGTGATCAGTTTTTCATTTTAATCTCGTGCAATACGATTTGTGGCTAGAGAATGGATAAGAATGGATAACTGGGCTCTGATTCCTTTCTGATTACCAGGAACCAGGTCAAGGCTCGCTGATAGTGCATGGGCTTTGGCCCTGCACTCTCATGTGAGCCTCCAACTCATCCATTTCCACCCAGTTGCATCTCCAGCTGCCCACACGGTGATTAGTTCCCCAAACACTCACTTTTCCAAAGCTGCCCTTCCCAATAGCACGCAAAATCTCAAAATGGTCGAAGGTAACTGCAAGAAAGAACAACATTTCAATACTAAATGACTGAGCAAACACTGGACAATATTATGTTATTTCTACTTTTTCTCCCTATGAGCTGAGAAGAATGAGAGATGCCCCAGAAATATTCTGTTCCTTTTGAAGATCTAGGTGTTGTTTAAACTTGGTGTGTTTAACAGTTTTTTTTTTTTCTCTATGGTTCAGCTGCAAAGGCAAGTTCCTTAGGTCAGCCTCTGGCAATGGCAGATCAGGCAGGAATCACCACGTGAATGCTCTCACTCTGCCCTCCTGCACTGTCTGTAGAGATATTGGCCTCACCTTGCTCCTGCTGAGACCAAATGCAAAGCTGAGTCCATCAGGCCCTTATATCATGTGAGGATATTGCCATTCCCTCTGCAGGTGTGATGGCACAGCCTAACCACAGCAAGGCTGACAGTGACCAGCACAGCACTTGGGAGGAACAAAAGCTTTTAGGCACAGATGCCCCTCCTCAAACCTGGAACAGCTGTAAATATCAAAGCAAATAGAAGCTGCTGATGGTTGAGTTTGAATGGATCTGTTTACCCATGAGACCATCTGGGAGAAGGGTGGTGGATACCTGCAGAATAAAAAGGGAGGGTGAAGATGCTTATCACCTGCAAGGGAAGATGAGAGTGGTGCCTGCATGGGGGAGAGGTGAGCTGCAGAAGCCCTGTGCCACAACCCACAGCCACAGCTGTGGGGAGAGAGGGATCTCTGGTCCCTGGCACTGAGATCCTGCACAGAGCTCTGCAGAGCAGGGCAGACCACAGCACTAAGAGCTGGGCAATAACACCTGGAACAGCTGCAAATCCAGAGGAGTCAGGCCAGCAGTGGCATTTTGTATGCCCACACCCTTTATCCCTTACAGCAAAGCCTTCAGGAGCGTGTTCACACCTTCTGCCTTCTTGTTTAACCCTGGGCGGGGTGTAAGAAAGCTCAGTTGCACACTTTATTAAAGACTCTCAAACTGGGTACAAGCACATTTGAACTTCTCTGTGGTTTAGCCTTCCTACTAGCCCCAGCTTTCACAGGGAGCTAACCAGGAGTCTTACTCCTAAAGAGCACTGAAATGTGTGGTGTCAGAATCGGGAACCAAACATGTGCTGTTCATTCTCAATCCACACCTACAGACAAGCCTCCTTTCCCTCTCTGATGGCACATTAAGAAAAGGTCAAAGATTTTGCCCTTCAGGGACAAAACCCACGTGCTCTGCCTGCTCAGACAAACTGGGTCTCAGAGATTCAAAGAAAGATAATACAATTTCCATAAAGAAGCAACTGGTGTATAATCATGAAACACTGTTTCGTAAGCAGGGGTCAGATTTCTAAACCAAGGTTTAAGGAACAATGTTTAGATAAAAAACTAATACAGACCCTACCAGCCACTAAAACATCCTCAGCAAAGGCCAGTCAATGCTGCCAAAGTGAAGTCAGTGCTTTGAGGGCTCGGCTTCCCCCACCCCTGTGCTCGCTGCAGTACAGCCAGCACAGCACCACACGTCTGTTACAACTCATCTTCCTGCTCTCACTGCTATTTCCCCAGGTTTCATTATATTCCCTCCCTCCATCTCTCCTCCTCTGCTCTGCAGCTTCAGGAAAAAGCTGCCACTGGCCTGGGCACAGCCACAGCAGCCCCTCCCTGCTGGGGAGCAGGATGTGACAGAGCCAGGAGGGGAACATGACATGGCTGATGCTCGGCTTGGCCTGAGGGTGATTTCACAGAACACCTGCTGGTGAAAGCCCTACAGACTGATGTGTGTCCTTCCCAAGCCACCACTGTCCTCTACCACCCATTTCTGCTTTCTCTTGCAGCAAACTCTGCCAGCTGGGGTGAACATCTGGCTGCCATTCCCCAGGACACTTCCCACACCCTTCTGCCCAGGAGCAGCACAAACAAAATCTGGCTTCTTGTGTGGTCTCATCCTGACTACAGTGGGAATCAGACAGATCAACTTGTAGCCTTGAATCTTCTGTCTGGTTATTATATTTTTGTTTCACTTGCTTATTATCCACAACTGTCTGCTCAGAGGAAATGCTGAGAGAAAAATAATCCCGTCACCCTGCTTCAGCCGAAGGTAAACAGAGCCCTTCAAGAAGTTCAAACAGAAATCATGGTGCTACAGAAAATAGTGAAATTATAGCAACAGCAACTTGGAAAAATATTCAAGAATTAGGACTGTACTGAAGCACCTACACGACTCATGCTGTTCCACTGACCCTCACAGGTCCAGGGGAAAATCTCCCTGTGGCACAGCTGCAGAGATGGGACTGGTGCCCACCACCTGCAGCCTGGGGGAGGGACCTGCCTGTGCCATGCAGCAGTGTGCTGTTTCCTAATGTACCCAGAAGCTCTTAATTAATTACAATTTTAATTGAAATCAGAATAAGGACAAGATCTAAGGTGATACAGCCTCTGGTTTGCAAGATAATGGAAAATTCCCCAGGGGACATCTCTGTTTCAGCTGGGTTTCTCTCCCCTCAGTTTATTAAACATGGCTAATTAGAGAAAAAATGCACTACCACTTTTTAAATTTGTGCAGGGCCATGGAAACAGAACTGCACTGGTCTGCAGGCCCTGTCAGCATGCAGGGGTGGCTCTGAGCCCACTGAAACCCAACAAAGCCACAGTGACGTGGGCAGGACAAGGCTCTCCTGGCATTGTGTTCTCAGTCACAGAAGCTGGTGCTGCATGAACACTGAGCCCAGAGAGAGACCCAGCAGAGACCAGGCACTCCCAGGAAAATCCCACAGCCAGGGCACATCACCCTGAGGAGGGAGGTCAGGAGCAGAGCTGCTCATTGCCCCGAGCAAGCACAAGTGGTTGTTTACAAGAGATGCCAATACTCAGCCTTTAGATGCACCAGGAATAAAATCTTCAGGAAAACTTCACAGCACAGATTTCTTTTGCACTACAGAAATGGAAAAAACATGAAAGACAAAGAAAAACTGCAAGCAGTTGCATTAATATTGGAAACGGAAGCTGGTTTAGCTGAGCAGCTGCAGACTGGCAGCAGCACCACAGGGCACGCTAGAACAGTGGCTGATGGGGTACCCAGCTCCTCATATATTTTGTGTTTATTACTATGTATTTGTATTTATCTACATGTGCATATTGCTGTAGTACCTAGGTGAAAGCCCATATGGCAGTCAGCAAGCTGACTCATGCAACAGCAAATACATTTATGGAGCAATCTCTTAATGACTGTCTCTGTAATCTTGGCAGCACAGGGACCCTGGCCTCCAATGCTGCTCCCAGCAGTACTTTTCCAACTCCTTTTCCAGCCAGGCTTGGCCTCCCTGTGCCTGCAGGCAGCTCTGCCCAGCTGGGCAGCCACCAGGAGCACCCACAGGAGCATCCATCACTCCAGCACCTTCCCACCACACCTCCTACCAGTCCTCCCTACCCTGAGGCCTCCAGAACACACCTCTCCACCCTCCAGAGCAGCAGCATTTTGTCCCTGCCTTCGAGGTGCCTGCCAGTGTCCCAGGGACTCCTCAACACCAAACCTCTGCTGGCAATCTTGCTTTCAGAGCTGCTGGGAGAGGAGGCAAAAGGATCCCACACCTCTGCTGAGCTGGGATGCCCAGGAGTTTGCAGCCTCAGCATGGGCACTGGCTGGCACCCTCACAGGCAGGCTGCACTGAGAAATCTGCAGTCCCAGACTACAAGCAGGAAAAGTTCTTACCATCCTCGTTGCCATCAGAGGGTGGTGACTTGCTGGAGGTGTTTGCCCCCATGGTGTGCTCAGCCCAGGCTCAGCTCTCCAGTGCTCTGGGCTGTGCCCTGGTGCAGTGCTGCTGGGGGTCAGTCCTGCCAGACCTCAGCCACGTCCTGCTGGCACACCCTGCAGAAGGCAGGAAGAAAAACTTCATCATCACTCAGGACAAAGAAACATTTACAGCTTTCAATGTCTCACCGGAGGCTCACTGCTCTAAGGACAAGACAGACAGGCAGGGAAAAACACATTGCAGTGGAACTCACTAGAGAAACCAGTAATAGCTCAACCTTGTAACTCGGGTCAGGACTGCTGCCCACTACAGGAACAGCAGGAACAGACCAGCAGACCCAAAGACCCAAGGATCTGGCTCATGTTTGCTGTTTCGTCCAGCATGCATTTTGTAGCTTCAGGGCTAACTAACTGTACTGAGGCCAATATCCAAAATAAATGGACATACTGGCTTGGCTGGATAAAACCAAAAGGCACTTTTGACTACTGAGGTCATGTGGAAGGGTAAAAGCTATGAAAGAAGGAATTCTAAGTGTCAGCCTTTTGATTTAAGCAGTTAAACAAGTCTTTCATTTGGGGAAAGAATCACACCATTCTGGTATTTCCAAAGAAAAGATTCCATGTAAAATCAAGGTACAGTTTCCACTCAGGTTCTTCAGAATTTTTTTTTTATATGAACTATGAACAAAACAGCCAACCTGATTTCTGGCTTGGTGCTGGCTTTCCTCTCCCACTGCACAGGGACAAGTCTGTTCATTAGCAGGGAGCACAGGAATTTTCCAATCTCTCCTGACATGTATGGGAATCGTGAAGTGTAAAACTCCGTGGAGTTTACTGACACTTGAGAGAGCCTGAACACTCTCTAGAAGTACAGCAGCCATTATATTTTTTAAGCATTCACATGCAATGCACCTTTATGTGCTTGTTTTTGATACTGATATCTCTGTGACATACAACTTTAGTCCTTGTTGGAAGTACAAAACCCTAAAAGAACAAAATGAGGCAGTAACAGTGCAACAAGATCTGGTCCAGCACAGAGCATTCTCCAGGGCATCCATATGTTCACTGAACATTTTCTCAGATCTACACCATGGAAACACCTACTAACTAACTTCACTTCTTTACTTTAAATCAACACAATTATGGTACTGAAGCAGGAAAGGGAGGAATTATGAGAAAGATGCTGGAGAAAAGAGAATTACTGGGAACTGGGACTGTCATGGGATACTAGGAGTTACCCCAGCACATGCAGCTCCTTCTCTCCAGCTAACCAAAACAAAATCTTAATTTCCCATCTCAGACCTGAAACAAGATTCAGCAATAAAACAAATGAAGCAGCAAATGTTTACGATTCCCATCAGTGCTCCAGAAAGGAATAGATCGAGTTCTTCAGTGTCAAACAAAGCCAAAGCAGCAGTAACTCTTTTTGAGCCCCAAAACTTATTCTTCAGAGTAAAAATAGACCTTCAGATGCAACAGCCATAAATCAGGTTCCCATATCTCAGGTTCCCAAGGAAACTTCCTTGCACAGCAGCTCAGAGCCAAGTTCGTTTTAGTAAATACATAATTACATACAAGCTGAGGAACGAGTGCAGATATTCCTTGAAGTTAAGCTAGCCTGAGTAATAATTACAGGGATTTGCATCCTTACCAAGTGTAGCTGGGGTATGGAAATGATAAATCTTTTGCTGTTTCACGCTGCAAAGTCACAAAATTATTGAAATAATAACTTTTCCTCGGGCCAGATTTACTGGTGCTTCAACGCTAACATCATGCCCAGCCGGACCCTCAGCAGTCACAGCGGGCATTTCCCAGGCGAGAAGCAGCGGCTGGGCAACGCCAGCCCGAGCCCGCAGCACACCCGCACACGGCCGGACACGCCTCGGTCCCGAGAGGTGGATGGAACCCCTAAACAGCGCTGAGGAGCGCAAACACCGGCGGGTTCGCGCTGGCACCGCGAGCAGGACGCGCCCGGCGGGGACGGGACCGGCGGGACACCGCGGGCGGTGGGCAAGCGATGGGCAGCGGTCACACCGCCACAGACAGCCCTGAGGGACACCGCCCGAACCCTGGGAACGGGACCGGGGGCACTGCGGGTCGGACAGCGGCCACACCGGGACAGCCATCCCTCAGGAACACTGCCCGAACCCTGGGAACGGGACCGGGGGGCACTGCAGGGGATGGGCAAGCGATGGGCAGCGGTCACACGGGACAGCCATCCCTGAGGGACACTGCCCGAACCCTGGGAACGGGACCGGGAGGCACTGCGGGCGATGGGCAGCGGTCACACCGGCACAGACAGCCCTGAGGGACACTGCCCGAACCCTGGGAACGGGACCGGCGGGACACTGCGGGTCGGACAGCGGCCACACTGGGACAGACAGCCCTGAGGGACACTGCCAGAGCCCTGGGAGGGGACGGCAAGGGTTCACGGACACCTTCCCTCGCCGCCTCTGCACGGCCTGAGCACTGCTCCGCCGAGGAGCACTGGGCGGTGACACAGCCCGGAGGGACATCACCCCGAGCTCTGGTCCCAGAGGAACGAACGATGACCCTGAGCCCGTCGCAGCCACAATAGCGCTCGGGAGGAACGAGGGGAGGCCCCTGAGTTTCACCATCAGTGCACCGGGCACTGTGGGTTCTGCTCCGGCTCTCCTCGCCGCAGCCACGGCCCCGGCAGCGCGACCCCAGCCCGAGACCCGCAGGTTCAGGGCCCCGCACATCCCGAGCCCCGCACGGCCCGAGCTCCGCAGGTTCAGAGCCCCGCACATCCCGAGCCCCGCAGGTCCCGAGCCCCGCACATCCCGAGCCCCGCACATCCCGAGCCCCGCAGGTCCCGAGCCCCGCAGGTTCAGAGCCCCGCACATCCCGAGCCCCGCACATGCCGAGCCCCTCCTCGGGGACAGCGCCCAGACCCGCTCCGGGGACATGACCGGAGGCTCCTACCTGGGCAGCGGAGCACAGGGATCGAGCAGCCCGGGCAGCAGCTGCGGGAGCCGAGCCCCGCGGCCGCCGAGCGCAGGAACCGGA
>JAOTQZ010001598.1:218255-232329 GCA_026546895.1 Pogonocichla stellata | reverse complement strand
CAGTGGGTTGTTAAAGTTTCCTTTTGGTGTTTTCATTATTGCTGTCTGGGTCCTCATCAGCTGATAGCAAGCTCACAGCAAGAGAGACTCAGCTGGGATTTGACGTGTGGCCTGAGCTGATGTGGCTGCACAGCCAGTGTCCCGGGGTGCTGCCCTGCCCTCCCCCTGCCCTGGCACCCTGGCTGTGGCTGACACACGCCTGCTGCTCCTGGTTCCACTGGAAACCTCTGTAATGACTGGGGGGACCCTTGCACTGGTGTTTTGGAGCAGAAGATGGGGTTGCTGCTGGAGGTTAGATGTCAGCAGTGGTGGAGCTTGCTCCAACCTCAGCTGGCAAGCTGTCCATGGAAACATGCATCTCTGTGGGATCTGGGCAATGGAGCAGAGAGGATGGGAGAGGCAGTTTTGGAGAGCCCTCCCTCACAATCCCTAAATAAACCTGGCCTCTGTTTCAGCAGGCTGACAGATTCTTAATTATAATAACAGCATGAGCATTGTTGCCTTGTAACTGGTTCCCCACTGGACATTTTTGGCTAGCAGGAGCAGTGTGCCAGAGTCTGCCTGGGATTGCCTCTGCTCAGTGGTAACGCTCTCAGCTGCAGGACACGAGTCCTGCAGGGATCCAGGGGCACTCTGGCTGTTCTCCTGATTCCTCGGCAGGAGCCAGAGTCCCATCAGGATCTTTGCAAGAGTCCCTGCAGCGCTTTCCTTCCACAGAATTGCTCTGCTCGGAGGCACCGGAGCGAACAGGGCCCTGCAGCTCTCTCAGCAGTGACAAACTGTTGAGTTTTGTCTGAGTTTTGGGGTTGGCCCTGGGTGGGGGCTCTGCTCTGGGTTAGTGCAGCCACCAGGGCCAGCAGAGCTCTGTCTGTAGGTGGTGGCTGGAGTCCTGCAGCCACAGGAGCCTGCCTGCCCTGGTGATGCTGTGAGTCCCAGGAGCTGAGCTGGCTCTGCTCAGCAGGGCTCTGAGCTGGGAGCTGCGCTCCTGCTGGGCTCCTTGTGCTGGCTGGGAAGCAGCCCAGGGGCAGGGGAGGAGGCACAGTGTCTGTGGGGAGCCTCTGCACTGCTGCTGTGGCAATGGAGAAAACCCAGAAAGTGCTGATGGGCTGTCATGCTGCTGGCGTCCTGCAGGCATCTGAGGGAAGCCCCTCTGCCCCTGCAGACTCAGTGCAAGCTCTCCTGCAGCAGAGATCTGGCTGTGGATCCTGTTTCATACTGTCATTTGGCACCTGGATGTGACTTTTTCATTAGGAGTCCTGCAAAGTGCAGTAGGAGGTGTTACGGATGGAGCAGCTCCAGCTATGGCAGGGTATTCAGCTTTTCTCACCAGTGGAAGTCACCAGGCAGAAAAACATTGGGCATAGAAACAAAGCCAGAGATCAGTACCTGTGGCACTAAATGGTCGAGGTCACCCTCAATGTGATGATGCTGTGCAGAGATGACCTGGCAGCTGGGGCTGTTTTGGTGGCCCTGAGGCCAGGCCATGTCTCCCATGGATCTGGACAGGGTCAGAGTTCCTCACCGTGGCAGTGCCCATCAGTTCCTGCTGACAGGCTGCTGTGGGGCCAGCCTGGCTCAGGTGCCTGAGAACTCCACCTGGGTGGAAGGGAGAGCAGCTCTTGGCTCTCATCCAGCACACCTTCACTAGCAGGTCTCAAAGCACTTCATAAACAGGATCTCAGAGAAGTGTTTGTTGACTCCTGACCATGAGTGCAGTGCCAGGCTGGGCACGGGTCTTGCTTTGAAGAGCTGAAGTCTGCAGTGTCACCTCATTTGCACGAGGCTCTGGGGAGGACACTGAAGTCTTGTCATATTGGACATTTGATCGAATGTAAAAACTTTCTAATTAGGATGTTTATGAGTTTATCACATGTGACACTTCATTTGCCCCCTGCTGCAAGCCTGAGATGTGTGTGAGGATGTGGGGAAGTGGATCATCCTTTTTTTGGCTTTGTGTCACCCTCATGCATTATCTCCATCTGGTTGTCTCCTCCCTCCGCGTGTCCCTCAGCTGGAAGTGTGTACCAGTGGCTATTAATAGATGAATCCTGCAACAGTCTGTTCTTGCAGATGGGATTCTCAGCTTCTGAAGCCTAAAACTCATTACAAACAAAGCAATACACTGTGTGGTCCTTAATACAATTAGCCTTGCTCTAAGTTAGGCTCTCTCAGCCAAACGCTGCTGTCAGTGTCCGTGTGAAGGTTGCCTGGGAGTGCTGTGACCTGCAGATCCCAACCCACGTTCCCTTGCCCTGGCTGGTTATGGACACAGCCACGGTGCTTTGTCTGTTAAATACAGGTGTGTACTGAACACCTTTGTTAAATACAGGTGTGTACTGAACACCTTTGTCTGTTAAATACAGGTGTGTATTGAACATGTTTGTCTGTTATATACAGGTGTGAGATCCCATCCCTGGTATCTCTGCCTGTGTGGTCCCAGTGTCCCTGTGGTTCACAGGACTGGGATGGGAGGGCTGAGGTTCTGTGCTGCAGAAGGATGTTGTCTTTTGGGGCCTGTGACTCTCCACCTATCCTGCCATCTCCTTGAACAGCCAAATCCAGCCACAGTGCAAGGTGCCCTCTCTGCACCAAGTTCTCTCTCAGGCAGCAGAAGCATCTCCCCCTTTCCCATGGGGTATTCTACCTGTGGGAGGAGGCAGAAGGGCAGAGAAGTGTTCACAAGGTTTTTGGGAGCCCTGTTCTCAGGGATGAGCAGCTGTGGATTGAAAAGCCCTTATGGCTGTGGGCAGTTAGTTGTGTTTCCACCTGCTGCTGTGCATGTCCATGTGCTTGGCTGCAGACAGACAGACAGACAGACACACACACACACTTGTCACTACCCCTAGTGAACTTTCAGCTTGTTCCTTCCCACCCCTGCCCCTTCCCAGCTCCCCAGCTCCTCACGGGGCCAGTGGGGGGTCCAGCCACGGAGCTGCTGATGTGGGAGCAGCAGGACAGTGGTGCAGGGTGAGCCAGAGCCCTCCTGTAGAGACAGGGGCAAACATTCTGCACAGAACTGCCAGGAGCTGCTCCAAATTGTGTTCATGCCTGGTGTGTTTCCCCTTGCCAGGGACCCACGCAGCCTGGACAGCCAGAGAGGCTCTGGAGAACTATTCTTGAAGGATTGTTTCTCTAATGAAGAGGGCTCTGCTTTCTCCTGAGACAGGAACCTGTGAGGCTGTTTTTAGATTCATTTTACTGCTCCTTGTGCATCCTGGAGGGACACATCTCCTCAGGAACACTTGTGTTCCCGTGTGCAGGAGGTGTCTGTCCATGTCAGGACAGGTGTCCTGCCTGTCCCAGCATTTGCTGGGGATGGGCAGAGCACCTTGCTCGACTCCCTCAGCGTTTACAGCCTGTGGCTTGAGCCCAGGAGTGCCCAGAGCAGTGGCCATGGCCAGTGCCAGCCCTGCTCCAGACAGGGCACTGCAGCCAGCCTGAGCCACGTGTGCCTTTCACTTCCCTGCCTGGGAATGGTTTTCCTGGCTCCAGGGAGGAGCTGTGCCCTGCTCTGAGGTACTGCTACACAGCTGAATTCCAGACTTGGGAGGCACTTTGTTCTTGATCTCCTGATAGCTGCTGCCTCACTAAACCTCTTTCTTTCCCTGTCATCTGTTTCTGACAATGTGCAAAGTTACTGATGAGGTGATGAAATCAAAAGGACTAGGGTTTGCCAGAAAAAGGCTTTTTTCATCTGCATTTTTTCCTCTTCAATGAGACCAACCCCCTGGAAAACCTGTGTGTCAGGCTCAGGGCAGCTCTGGGCTGGTGGCCTTACGAGTGGTGGGTCCAGCCAGTACCTTGTCAGGGCACATGCAGGCCTGGGAGGAGGAGTGGGTGTAATTAGCAGTAGAAAAATGCACCACAATGTCCTGGGAGCGAGTTGTCCCCGCTGGGTGCTCAGTGTGCACCCCAGTGTGTTCCCACCATTGCAGCCTCCCACCTGAGGGGCTAACAGGCAGCTTGGTGCCTTGCTGGATTTAGCCTCTGTCAGTCCTTGGCTGTGCTCCTTGGAGGCTGCAAGGCTATTTTAGGTGTATTTAATTACAGTTTTTCTTGCTTAGTGAATAGCTGCAGTTATTAACATGCAGTGGAAAGGGTTTCAAGAGATGGCAAGTACTCAAGGCATTCTTTTGTCCTGTCCTCCAAAAGACAGAGAAAACAGGGCATTTATCAGCAAGTGCAGTTTTCTGACTAGCAGAGTTTGCAAGCAGTTTACTGTGTTTCTTTTACTGTTCAAAAGCCATTGATTTTTGCAGTGTTGCAATTAGAAAACAAGCCTATAAACCGATGTATTCCTGCATTTTCAAATGGACTTTCAGTCTCCTGCTGTCTTTTTATTGGTTTCCCCTTTCCCAGCCCTGCTGAACGTTGCTGAAGTCAGCATGTTGTAATTGGCCTGTGGAGATCCAGGTCTGGCTGGTGTCACTTAAAGCCCAAATGGCTTTGCAATAATGTCACTGTTCCTGACTTCCTGCACAGGAGCAGAGGTGCCCACTCCCACACAGCTCCGACTGCATCTCTATTGACTGGCAGCACTTGGCTAATCGCTTCCTGTAATTAAATTCTTCGCTAAGAATAAAGTTAATCTTCTCAGAGCATATAAAACCTGACCTGCAGCCTGAGCAGGCAGAAATGCTGCTGTTTATAGGCACCTTTATCCAAGTGTAGAGGGCCCATTCCCAAAGCAGAAGCAATTAGGATAATTAGATATTCCTGTCCTGAGTCAGGGATATATAATAATAAACTATTAGTGATATGGTCGTTTTCTGCTTGAGGTTCCATAGATTCTGGAGGTTGGAAGGGACCATTTTGCCCATTCTTTATGACTCTGGTGAGACACCACTCTGCTCTGCCCTGTATATGTGAGGGCATCACCAGTTCTGCTCGTCAGGCTGCTGGGGCTGGCTGGGGCTTTGTTGGATTTTAAAGTTTTTTGGATTTGCATTTTCTCTGTTTGATGATGCTCAATAAGTTTGGCAGAGAGAAATGGATGAGACTTTCCCCAACTTTTTCTCTCTTTGTTTACATAAACACATTAATAAACTAATTGCCCAAATCCTTGCTGGCTGGCTGAAGCATTAAGCTTGCTATAGGCCGCTGACTTAAACCATATGGTTTGGTCCTGAGGATTCTTTGGGTTTTAGGAAGAGGTTTAAAAAGTGCCTGTTTGCATTGAAACATTAACATTCCAAGCACAAATAGTTTTGCATAATTTATTACTCTCACTGTAGCTTTGCTCATACTCCAAAGTTCAAATTCAAAGTACTGCATCCTCACTCCTCATTATTTATGTACAGCAAAACAAAACAACAGTAAGTGCCATCCAGGCCTTTGTGTGTTTCATTGGATGGGCAAACTCAGACTTCTTCTGTAGCTGTATCACTTCTTGTTCAATTATCAAGAGCCAAATTCAGAAGGAAGTTAACCTTTCCAGCATCCCTTCCTGGAACACAGACTGACCAAAATCAAGTGCTTATGGAGAGAAAGTATGTGGTACCCAGAGGATGCCAGGTACTTGCCATCAGCTGTTTAATTTGGACAATTACAGTACATTTGTCAGTTCCACTTTTATTCAGAGTGAGATCCACTTGCCAGTTCTCACACACTGTGCAGTGCAGCAGTATTTCATCAGCAGGGTCCAATGTGACAGGGCTGTTATTGATTCCCCCAGTTTATTTTGTAGTACCCATTGTCTTTGCAGCAAATGTTGCATCTGAAATCAGAAATGTGAGTGAAGTGTGCAGCAGTGCCCCAGTGAGCTGAGTGCATGGGAGAGCCCAAAAGCAGAGCCCAAAAGCAGAACCCAAAAGCAGAGCCCAAAAGCAGAGCCCTGCTTCCCTGTGAAACCTGGGTGCCACCTGGGGTCCCCAGCAGGATCTGGGGCTCCTGCCCAGCAGCTCTGCCCCAGCTGATGGACTGCCATGCACAGCACTGGGCACAGGCTCCACAGTCTGCCTCCTCCCACCACTGTGCACACAGGGCACGAGGAAGATGCCAGCCACTGCACTAGATGGGGGCTGAATAAATCAGTGTGCACGGATCATTGAGCCTCTTTGTTGTAAAACAAATGGCCTGTGGTCAGTTAATCATATAGAGAAACATCTCCCAGACCTCATGGCATGGCATTATTCATCACTACTAAATCTTCTTGCAGTTTCATAAACAGAATCTCTGTTAAAATATGGGGAAATTACAATCTGGAACAGTGACTAGAGATGTGGCTGCCACATCCTGTGGGGCAAAAGGAGCAAGAGATTTTTTTCCTTGCAAAAATCTCATCTCTCCCCCATCTGAACCATCTCTTTGCCTTCAGCTCAGGTCTCCTTGTGCTGGACACTTGTGCTTGCTGTGTCTGCCAGCCTTGTGAGGTGCTGTGGGAGTCCTGCAATGGACAGCTCGTGCCCTGGGCTGCTCTGTCCTTGTCCTGGTCCTTGTCCTTGTCTTTGTCCTGGTCCTGGTCCTGGTCCTGGTCCTTGTCCTGGTCCTTGTCCTGGTCCTGGTCCTGGTCCTTGTCCTTGTCCTGGTCCTGGTCCTGGTCCTGGTCCTGGTGCTTGTCCTTGTCCTGGTCCCTGTCCCTGTCCCTGGCTGATGGCTCTGGAGCCTCCAGCCCCCCGTGCCACAGCCCTGGAGTGGGTGCCTGTGGGTCCAGCCCTGGGCCCTGGTCTGGTTCATGCCATTGCCCTTCCATGTGATGTGGCCATCGTGGCACTGATGAATCACCTTTGCCTCCTGCCCCCGTTTCTCCCTGCTGCAAGGGGAATGAGTGTGCTGCAGGGTTTCCTGCTCTGAGCTAACTCCCAGAGCCTGCCCTCTGCTTCAGTGCCGTCCCCACTGCTCTGTGCTGAGTGCCAGGCAAGTGGGAGCAGGAGAAAGTCGCAGATTCACTGAGTTGTTTTTATGTTGATTTGCCTAATTCTGTGTTAAATGGCTTTGAGCCACGTGAAGCTGGGCTCTCTGTGCCATGTCCAAAGGGGCAGCTGCCTTCCCATGGCACCTCTCTGCTTGGTCTGTGGTCCCTGAACATCCCTTTCTTCTGCTGAAGGCCTGGGATCGATGTCTGTTGCTTTTCCATCATGATTTAAAACAGGCCCCCCTAACTGTGGTGTCCCAATTTACAGTTCGTGTTTCAAGAAAGTGACTCTTGTGTGTTGCCAGCCCTCAGCACGTTCACTTGTTAAATTATGCACATGCTAATGAAGTGTGAAAATCAGCCAAATAACAACTCTCTGTAATCGCTTAATGTCCCCAGAGCATTGTGGCTTTTTTTATTATTATTATTTTATGATTTGTGACCCATTTTGAATCATGTTTCTGCAGGGCGTTCTTCCAACAACTGGGGTTAATTAGTATTTTCACTTTTCCCCCTTCTGAACGAAGCCCAAACGTGCTCACAGCCCACAGTGCAGTTTGTTTTCTGTTTTGAATTAAGTAATGCCCGGATTTCTATCAGAATGGGAAGCAGCAGAGCTATTAAAATCCTGACCCCAGCAAACACCTGGGCATTTGGGCAGGGACTGTACCTGTGCTGATGCCCTGCAGGTGCTCTTGCTGTGTGGCTGTTTTGGGGAGGTGATGCTGCTCTTGTGGCCCTGGGCTGTGTCCCCAGCCTGGGATGAAGCACTGGCCTGGCAGGGCAGCGGTGGCAGTGACTGCTCTGGAGCACGGGGCCATTGGCTGAGTCCCAGCTCTGACTCCCCTGTGTGCTGCAGGCCAGGCAAACGTGGCAGGAGCTGCCTGTGCCTGTGCTGAGCCTCTGCTGAGCTATGCCTGTCCCTGTCCCTGTGCCTGTGCCTGTGCCAGTCCCTGTGCCAGTCCCTGTGCCAGTCCCTGTGCCTGTGCCTGTCCCTGTCCCTGTGCCTGTGCCTGTGCCTGTGTCTGTGCCTGTGCCTGTGTCTGTGCCTGTGCCTGTGCCTGTGCCTGTGCTGTGCCTGTGCCTGTGCCTGTGCCTGTGCCTGTGCCAGTCCCTGTGCCTGTCCCTGTGCCTGTGCTGTACCTGTCCCTGTGCCAGTCCCTGTGCCAGTCCCTGTGCCTGTGCCTGTCCCTGTGCCTGTCCCTGTGCCTGTGCCTGTGCCTGTGCCTGTGCCTGTGCCAGTCCCTGTGCCTGTGCTGTCCCTGTCCCTGTGCCTGTGCCTGTGCCTGTGCCTGTGCCTGTCCCTGTGTCTGTCCCTGTGCCTGTGCCTGTGCCTGTGCTGTGCCTGTGCCTGTGCTGAGCCTGTGCCTGTCAGGGGGATGTGCAGGTGGCACTCACTCACCATGGAGCTGCTGCTCCCCCTGCCAGGTGTGAGCTGCTCCCAGATGTTCGGGTGCTGCTTCGTGCCCCTGACATGGGCATGGCTGAGTGCTCGTGGTACTGACCCTGCTCTGTAGCAGAGGCTGTCCCAGATCCCTCCGCCTTCCAGGACACCACCAGGCTCACAAAGGCCTGGCTGGGCTGGCAGTGGCACTCGAGTCACTGGAGGTTGGGGATGCTGTGTTTGGGTGGGGAGCTCTGAGCTAGAGCTGGGTGTGACTGAGGCAGCTGGGACCTGCTGGGACCTGCTGGGACCTGCTGGGATCTGGGACCTGCTGGGATCACTGGGATCTGCTGGGATCTGCTTGGATCTGGGATCTGCTGGGATCACTGGGATCTGCTGGGATCTGCTCTGCAGCCCTGCCAGTCGTGGCTCAGCCCTGGTGAGCCTCAGCAGGCAGGAGTGAGGCCGTGCCCTGTCTCTGGGTGAGTGTTGGGCAGACCATGGACGGTGAACAGGAGCAGGGTTGCCTGAGGTCAGGTCACATCCAGTGGCTTGTTTCCTCACTGACAACACGAGGAGGAAAAGAGATGAAGTAGCAGCTCACCTCATTTTTAGAAGGTGAGGTCTGTAGGACAGCATGCTGTTTGTCACTGCAGCTTCTCAGTGGAGGCTGTTGGATGCTGTGGAGTTGTGTTGGCCATTGTGCTGCAGACACCCTCACTAACCCTTCTCCTGCTGCACCCAGCAGCCAAGATTATCTCAGCCCAACAGTTTTGTCAAAAATATTTTCCACTGATCCTGCCTGGGTAAGAACCATGTTCTGGTGTCACAGCCCTGACACCAGAAAAAGAGCTTCCAGCAAAGACTTCTAATTCCCTGTGAGAATCAACTTAATTAAATCCCATCTGACTGCAGGAGGGTTTTCACTGGATCTAGTGAATGTCCATGCTTCCATTTGGAAGCCTCTAACATCCTGGAATTTACTCCCTGTAACAAACAAGGGGTTTGTTTCCACTAAAAATAGATGTATATACAAAATTTGTTACTTTTCAAGCAGAAATATTTGTTATTTACATTTGTAGTTTATAAAAAAGTGGTTTTCCCTCTGTGTAACTTACCAGCAGGAAGCAGGAATGGTGCTTTGCCTACAGACCTGGGGCCTTCCCCAGGGACTTGAGACATTTGGGTGCTTTCTGCACCCCAAGTGGCAAAACTTGTAAAGTTCAAAGACAGGCTCATTTATAGCTGCAATCTGCTCCTTCAAGCTGCTGCACAAATCTCTTGTAAGCAATTCATTTCAGCAGCTCAGGACGTCACTTAGTGAACCCAACTAAATTGAAAGAAAGAAAGTTTAATTAAAATACTGCAAGGAAAATGTCTTGAGACAAGCTCTTCCAGGAGCAGATTGAAAATGATGGCACAGACATCCAGATTCCACGGGAAGAAATGTTAAAGTAGGCAGAAAATACAGTGTGTGATGGGTTTTGGAGGGAGCAGATGAAGCATGTGCAGCGGCCCCATGAGGGGCTCTGGGTCAGCCTTGTGAGGGTTTGAGCCCCAGGAGCAGCAGCGGCACTGAGCCACGTGGAGCAAACCTGACAGTGGGCACCTGCCAGGGGTGTCACTGCGCCTTTGGCACTCCGGGAACGGGGCGCGCCCCAGAGGGAGGGGCACCAGCTCCTGAGGGCAGCAGGAGGGCACTGGGGCCAGTGGCACCCGCAGAGCAGGGTCTGTGGGCACTGGGCATGGCTGGGGCAGGCAGGGAGATGCTGCTGGCAGGGCACTGTGGTGGCTGATGCCAGCCTGGAACAGCCCGTGTGCCCAGACAGGGGTGGCACAGCCCAGTGCTCTGGGAGGCACTGCCCGCCCCAGCCCCACTGTGATGCCATCTCTGTGCTCAGTACAGCCCCAGATGGGGGATTAAGCCATCTTTAGCTGATTAAATTCAAATCTCTGCAACAAATGCCAGGGACTGTCTGCACAGTGCTGGTGTGTTTGCTTTCCTCTAGAACTGGAACTGGAGCGTTAAGAACATGTTTTCAAATGCCACCACTCTGATGAGCATCTGTGGGTGCTGGCTGTGGAGAGGGAGATTATGGCAGAGAAGGGTCAGAACACCATGCAGAAGGTGTTCATATTCCATCAGCCACATTCCCACTGCTGCCCCCATTCCCCACCTTGTGTCAGCCCCTCATGTTTCACTGCTGCCCCATTACTGTCCTCACTGCTGCCCCATTACTGCTCTCACTGCTGCCCCATTACTGCTCTCACTGCTGCCCCATTGCTGCCCTCACTGCTGCCCCATTACTGCCCTCACTGCTGCCCCATTGCTGTCCTCACTGCTGCCCCAGCTGTGTTCCTGTCCTGGTGCTGCCTCCCTGCCTGACCCAGCTGCAGGCAGCTCATTCAGTCACCCTGTGCCCAGGTGTGCCCAGGTTTGCCCATGGGCACCCATCCCTTGAGCCTCCATGTGTGCAGTGTTTTGTGGTCCTTTGTTCCTGAGAGAAGCTCCTGTCACAGCAGGTCCATGTTGTGCCTCCCATGTTCAGCTGAGGGGTTTGTTCCAGGGGCACCAAACTGGAATAATGTGACAGAGAATGACATCAGAGCAAGATGGTAACAAAATTGGGTTGTAAGCTGAAAATAGCTCCTCTACATGAGAGCAAAGCTTGCTGCTTCTGAATTTTACTCACTTAGCTGACATTTGAGTACTTGTAATTAAAATTTTTAAGCAGTCAATAGTTTTTGCTGATCAGCTAACAGATGGCTGCAGCAAGATGACCAGAAAGACAGACTGCATGGCACATGAAGTGTTGGAAAGCATCCACGCCCGTGTCTGCACAGCCTCTGTGAGAGCAGAACGAGGGGCTGTGAGCTCAGGGCTCCTCCTTTGCAAGAAAACATCCCCAGGACTCACGTACGTGCTGAGGGTCAGACCTGCGTGCAGTGCTCAGCTCAGTGCTGCCTTTGGAGAAAAGCAGCTTTTGTGCTCCTGCTGCAGATAAAGATCTTGTGAATACAAAGAGCTCGGTATTGTTACCATCTGTGGGTTCCTGCTTCCCGTGTCAGATGTTCAGGTTTTCAGCAACCAGCGATGTCCCTGGAAATCACAGGTTTTCAGAAGGTATTTTGGAACCAGGCCACTTTTTGGGCTGCTTATGCCTTTATGCCCATGCACGAGAAGTGCCCAGACAGTTCTGTGGCAGAAATCACTGGAGTTTGTAAAGGTTTTAATGTGGAAAGGGTGGAGGACTTGATCAACGCTCAGCTGCTTTTTACAAAGTCTCATTTTTTTAAAGGGTATATTTTACAGATGGACTTGGATTTCCCATCCCTGTTCCTAAGCCCAAATCAGCCATTTTGAGGAGGCTCTGTCTGCTGTGCTGCTAAAGCCTCTTGGCACAGGGATGGCAGCGAAAGCCCTGCAGTGAGCCAAGGGACAGGGCAGTCAGATGAGCTGCCTGGAATGCCCTGGCAGTGGGAGCTGGCTCCACAGCCCAGCCCAGCCCAGCCCAGCCCAGCCCAGCTGGGAAGGCACGGCCGTGGGTGCTGGCAGGGCTGCAGGAGGGCAGGGCTGCAGATGGACTAAGTCATGCTCTGCCCGAGAGCTGCCCTTCACTTTCTTTCCTGTTCCATTGTTCTGGCCCTGTTGGTGGCCCAGCCCATGGCATCCCAGGCTGTCTGGTCGCTGCTGGTGCCCTGGGCTCTGCAGCAGCCCTTGCCCACTCCTCTCATGTGCTTGCCCTGGGCACCAGGGGCTGTGAGAGCCTCTGCTCCCTGTCAGTCTGTGCTGAGCCCTCCCATGGTGTTAAACCCTGCTGAACTCTCCTTTCCAGCAGTTCCAGTAATGACACCTGGCAGAGTGATGTGAGTTCACATTCTTGCAGGCTGGCATTCTGAAACGGGTGCTCTGCTGGGGGCTCTGAGTGACACGGGGGCTGCTGCCAGATGGGAGTTCCTTTCCTCTAGGCTGGGTAGCACGAAATTACTCTTTGCTGTAACAAGGGCAGAGAAATTTGGAATGTGCCAGTATTTTTAGCTCTTCAGTCTAGGAGAGTTATTCCATTTTGGGGAAGAGGAGCAGCTGCTGCTGGCTCTGCAGCATCAAGTCGTGGTGACAAGGAGCTGTGCCATGCTGTGCCATGCTGTGCCATGCCAAGGTTTGCTGTGCTTCCCTCGTGGTGTCAGCAAGCTTTGGTGTTTCAGGGCATTTTGCTGATGCTCCAGATCCTTACTGGGCTTAATGCAGTGGAATTGATTTCTGTTTCTCAGGCTATCATTCACCTCAGCAGGGGATAATCAATGCTGATCAATCACATGTGATTTTGGATGCCATTGGATTGCAGTTTAACCTCTGCTGTCCTCTGGCCTCCCTCCTCACACCTCCCTGCTGTGGACCACACAGCTTGGGGCAGGATTGATGGCCCAGGCTCCCCAGACTGGCACTGAGTCCTCCTTGAGAGGCTGAGGGCTCTGCTGCACTATTCAGTTGTAATTCTAAGGTTTGTGTCCTTCCCAAACCCCTCTCTGAGCTCAGGCTCCATCCCTGCCATGGTGTGGTGGGATGCAGAGAAGGTGGGATGCACTGAGACCTCCACAGGGGAGCTATGGCTGGGCTTGTGCTCTGGCTCTCCTGTTGTCACACATTCCTTCCATAAACCTCTTAATTTTTCATTACCTCTTTGTGCCTTCTTCATCCACCTGTGCAGTTTCAGATGTAGGTTTTGTTCTCAATTTGCAGGACCCATTGATGTCCCCCTTGCTTTCTCCCTCATGAGCAAGCAACAGTCAGGGAGTGACCACTGTGCCATGGCTTGATTGTGCTCCCAGGCAGGGGCCACATCTCCATCTCATCTCCATCATCTCCATCTCCATCATCTCCATCTCCATCTCCATCTCATCTCCATCTCCATCTCCATCATCTCCATCCCATCCCTCTCTGGAGGGCTCTAATGGGGGGGAGGGATGTGGATGTGGTGAGTTATTACCCCACACTGATCAGTATTAAAGTTGATTTGGCAACTCACAGCCTGGGATTTGAATGATCTAAATCCCTCCTTTGGCAGCCTGCTTTGCTGTTATTTATGGTGCTTCCCAATTTACTATCATCTGCAGCTGTGGCTTTGTGTGTGGTGCTGTCCAGGAGTGATTTATAGACACAGCAAGGAGAGCAGGGCGTCCAGAGCTGTGTCCCAGGGAACGGCCTCAGGGTGGATATTGGGGAAAATTCCTTCCCTGAAAGGGCTGGGCAGCCCTGGCACAGGCTGCAGTGATGGAGTCACCATCCCCAGAGGGACTGAACAGATCTGCAGATGTGGCACTTGGGGACAGGGGTTAGTGGTGACCTTGGCAGTGCTGGGGGAACGGCTGGATTCGATTTTAGAGGGTTTCCAACCTAAATGACTCCATGATGGTGTGTGGTCACAGACCTGCCTCACTTCTTGTCCCAAGGGAGGCATTTCCCAGGGGAAAGCAGGCAGAGCCCCTGGGAGGGCTGGGGGCACGCTCTGCCCCGGGGGTGTGAGCCAGGGCTGTCCCTGCCACGGAGGCATGGGCCAGGGGTGTCACCCTGTGTCCCTCAGGAGTGACCTGTGCTCCTGGCACAGCTGCTGGCACATGGGTGGTGGCCTGTGTGGGACACCTGTGGTGTCCTGTGGCCTCCTCACCAGGACAGCAGGAACCAGAGCCCTTCTGCATGGGGCTGCTGCTGGAGCTGGAGCAGATGGGACGTGCCAGGAGTGGGGAGGATGTGCCTGGGAGGCTCCAGGAGCAGGGATGGTGTGTCTGGGATGCTCCAGGAGCAGGGATGGTGTCCCTGGGATGCTCCAGGAGCAAGG
>JAOTQZ010001598.1:178427-189634 GCA_026546895.1 Pogonocichla stellata | reverse complement strand
GAGGCGCAGGCAGCCAGGGGAGGTGCAGGGAGCCCTGGGGAGGCGCAGGGAGCCAGGGGAGGTGCAGGGAGCCAGGGGAGGCGCAGGGAGCCAGGGGAGGTGCAGGGAGCCCAGGGGAGGTGCAGGGAGCCCAGGAGAGGCACAGGGAGCCAGGGGAAGCACAGGGAGCCAGGGGAGGCACAGGGAGCCAGGGGAGGTGCAGGGAGCCAGGGGAGGTGCAGGGCCTTGGCCACACCTGAGCTACAAGGATGTCACATTAGCTGGGCACTGGGCACAAACACGGCTCTGGGCACTGAGAGCAGCCTTGTGCCTACACCTGGGCCGTGCTCATCAAGCACCATGAAAGACCCAGTAACAGACACCAGCCAGGAAAAAGCAGGCAGCAGTTTGCTGCTGTTTGTGTGGCAAAGCAGAACAAAAGGCAGGCCTGCCCTGGCAGGGCACTCCCCACCTGTAGGTGATGAATTTGGTCTCCTTGAGCAGAGTCCTGAAGTCGGCTTTGGCAGTGATGTATTTGTCTCGGATGTACTCCTCAAACTCCCTCTGCTTTTTCTGAAAGATGAAAGATAAACATGGCCCACTGAATGCAGCCCCAGTGCTTCCTGCAGCTGAACACACTGAACACCAGCAGTAATTACATGTTAATGACACTTTTCCTTACCTTCTGCATTTTTAGTTTTTTAAAAATTGTATTTAACTACTAACACCTGTGTCCACACAGGGCTGAGCCCACTGCAGCAGCACCAACTCCCTCCTCTGCACCCTGCACCAGACTGGAACTTGGCAAGAGTGATGCAAAACACTCACCCTGTCACTCGAAGAGAATTTAATGCACCTTGGATCTTCTTTAATGATTTTTTTCACTTCCTTCCATGTTGATGTTAAAGTTATCTTTCAAAAGAAGCAAGAATAATTAAAAGTAATTTAGAATATGGAATGCAAACACTAATAACCTCTGAAGCCTTTAAATATATCCCAAGTCCACTGATGAACTTGCTGTTAAGAGCTGGGTTCTGATTACTTATACTATTACAGTTGTATTTTATAATGAGTTATTTTACATAGTGACTCTTCTTTCCTATTTTGAGATGGCATTTTCAGATCAAGGTCCTCCAAATATCATTTACCTTCTGAAGTCTTTTTCTAGTACAATTATGTATATTGCATTAAAAATTACCTGCAGAAAACTTGCCTCTAAACTAAAATAACTAATGCATTAAAAATCAGGTAAGAACCTCCAGGTTAAATGAAAGTTGCCTGAAGTTGGCACAGAACTAAAACAGAGGAAACCTCACTAAACCCTCAATGCACAGAATCAGGGATGCATTCCACAGCATGAGCAGAGTACAAGTTCAGGTTCAGCAGGAGAAGATCAGAACAGATGAACTGGGTAAGACCATACTGATGGCCACTAAGGCAAACACCCTGAATATCTGAAGGAAACAGACAGTGAAGAGGATCAAACAACTCAGTACTGAAGAAAGAAAAAGAAGATTAAAAGATCACTGATTAGAAGTTTATATGTAAATTAACTGTATGTTGAATCAAAGTAAAACTGCAGATAAACAGGTAAGGAAACATAATGAACAGCTTTTGTTATGAAGGAGAAAAGAGAGTGATGAAGCAAAGAGGTCACGGAAATAAAACCAAACCAATTAGACTGTGGGGCAGAAAAGCAGAAAAAGAGAAATCCCAGTGGGCTGCAAAGATTGTCAATTTGAACATCAACAACTCTCACCGCTGAAGTTTCATCCAGAAGTTGCCTGAAATGTTCTCTCTTCTTTTTGGTGAGTGCCTCGATGTGCTCGTTGAAGAGCTTCTCCTTCTCCTCCCTCTCGAGCAGGGAGCCCGACTCCCAGCGGTGATCCTTGCGCAGCGTGCGCCGCGTGTCGGACCAGGACACGTCCGAGGAGCGCACCTGCCACAGGGAGGCTGCTGTGAAACAGCTTCAAAACAGCTCTCTGCAAACCATTATAGCTTATTCATCTCCTTGGAAGTTAAGGTTAAAATAGAGGATAAACCCTCAGCTTTTAAGAAGGGACAGTAGCAGGTTCACCACAAACACTGAACAGGCAGGGGCAGAAGGAATCTCTGCTCTGGTTTGGAGCAGACACAGATGTCTCACTGGCCTGGCTAAGCATTCTCAAAACCACAAAATCCAAGCACCCTCCTTTCCTTCCTGCTCTGTGTGCACCACCCTGTGTTCACCAGAGTGCTTGGAAAGGCAGCCTGGGAGATCTTTATTTCTAGAGACAGGAGGAGCTCTGCAGTGACCTGTTTCCAGCCCGGAGAGCACCCTCTGCATGAGAACCCTAAATAAACCTGAAACAGCCTCCTCTTCCAACCAAGGCACCCTCTGCATGAGAACCCTAAATAAACCCTAAACAGCCTCCTCTTCCAACCAAGGCACCCTCTGCATGAGAGCCCTAAATAAACCCTAAACAGCCTTCTCTTCCAAGCAAGGCACCCTCTGGATGGGAACCCTAAATGCACAGCTTTCTCTTCCAAGCGAGGCAAAGCCAGTGGGATGTCTCCTCTCTGGAGCAGAGCTCGGATGCCCAGAGGCTTTTCCAGGAGCCCCAGCAGGTGCAGCAGGCTGAGGAGCAGGGCTGCAGCTCACCATGTCCGAGAGCAGCGCTTTGAAGTTCTGGATGGCCTCCTCGCGCTTGTGCTGCTCGCGCTCGCGGTCGATCTCCTTGGTCTGCTCGGAGCGCGCCTTCTGCACCTCGCGCTCGCGCTCCCGCAGGCTGGCCTCGATGCGCGCCTGCCGCTCCAGCTCCTTCTCCTTCTCCGAGTCCAGGTTCTGAAAGCACAGCCCTGCCTCAGCGAAAGCAATGCTTCTCAGCAGAGAGAGTCAAAGGGCTACCGAACTAAAGGCAGCCCAGAACAAAACACTGTAAAGGGATTTGGGATCTCTGGACTACGGCATTTTGCTTCAAGAGCTGACAGGGCAAATCACAGCAAAGGAAATGCAGCCCATCCGAGGAGAAGTAATCAGTGTGGTGTCTGTAGCTGCTGCAGCTTTACAGCCATTTTTACCACCAGTGATTTCACAGGAATCTCTGGGGCATAACTTCTCCCAGATATTGTGAGTGTGCATGCACACGGGTCCCACAAGCATCCCACCAGGGACAGAACTTCTGAGTTCCAAGCTGCCATTCTGAGGTACTGCCAGAGTAACCGTGGTATGGAATTCTGCTCAGCACAGATCAGTGCCCACAGCTCACCAGAGCCACACCCCCAGGGCTCCTCACCCACCTTGGCTATTTTCTCGATGTACTGCTTGAACAGGTCCTCCCTCTGTGAGGAGCTGTCCACCGCCTTGTACCGTGGGTCAGTCTCCACTTTGTCCTTCACTTTGCTCCAGCGAGACTGACTATCCAGGTGGTGGTTTGCCAGCAGCTCAAAGAAGTCCATTTTGATCTGTTACACACACAGAAACAGAAAGACAACACTTGAGAAAGACGCTTTAATATCCCACAGTTTGCTCTTATGAAAAAGGGAGCTGGCTTACCTTCATCAGAGGGATCACAATAACATTACACACCATTGCAACTTAGAGCAAGCACTAAAACTCTGAATTTAGTCATAACTGCAGCCCAAATTCACTGTTCCTTGAGACAATTTTGCTAAAGCAGATACATTTAGGTGATCTGCTACATCTAAGATGAACTCTATATAAGTATGATCCACCAATACACTCTTCATTATTTTACTCCAATTTAAGCTTGTTTTTGAGCCTTTATATACGTCCAATTAACAAGTTACTGATGCTGCATGATAGCATTTTGCATATCAGTACTCCAGAAGCCATGCAGCTTGAAACAGGGCTCTAGAGAATTCAGGTGCTTATGGATTTATCCTCCAGGTGTACAATTAACAGAGGTAAATGCTTGGATCTGCCAACAAAGAGCCATGTCTTAAAATGGATCTAACTAATAAAGAATTATCCACATAGGTTAATTAAGAAAATTCTATTTAGGATGGACATGCACATTTACATAAAAGTTTAAAGGAACTGTTTTAGTCTACTTTGTCAGTTGGAAATGGCATGTCTTGTTTCTGTCACAGCCACTGCAAGGGCTGGCAGAGGATCAATCACAGCAGGTTTTATTTCAATACAAGGAGCTACATGTTTTCATCCAGAGTCCCAGCACCAGCAGCTGTAAAGGCAACCACTGTGCCTTTGTTAGATAGCTTGATTTCTGGGGAAGATGATGTCCCTGCTCCTGCTGCACTTTAGCTCTCAGGTCACCCCCCATGGCTGGGCTGGCCCTGCAGCCTCCCCTGCCAAAGCAGAGCTGAGGGCTGGGCTGCCCTGCTGGGCCAGGGCTGCTCCAGGGCAGGGCACAAGGTTCTGCCTCCACAGCACCCCACACCCTGCCCAGCCACAGCTCCATGGCACACGGATCAAAACCCAAAATCCAGGAGGGCTGCCTGGTACTTCTCTCCCCATCCCTTAAAGAAGGGAAAGCAGGAGAAGCAGTTTAGCTGCAGAACACTGAGGTTCCTCAGGGAAGGGAGCAGATGGACAGAGCTTGCCAGAGACCTGGCACATCCTCATCCTCTAAAATGTGTTTAGTAATGGAATGAAGATCAGCACAAACATTCTGCAGCTTTGCCCACCAATACTTTCAGCTCTTCAAAATATTAACATATAAACATAAAAGGCTCTACAGGCTTTTTTTACTATACCAAAGGAGACTAAGACAGTAAAGCAGAGATCAGGGACCAGCCCCTTAGTGCCAGTGGGATGTTGTGCTACAGCTACAGCACTACTGCTTTATCTTAAAGGAGCTCAACAAAATGCTAAGCAAACTGTTTATTCATTGTAAAATTAAGACTGTTGTTTCAAAACATCATAAAACATGCATGCAGTTTCTAAGTATGAAGCTTTCTAAGCCATGGCATTTGAAATACTTGTTAGAAACCAAACAGTCCCCAGCTGTTACTACAGAAGTCTCTAAGGTAAGGGTATCCCCAAGCTCTTGCACAAATCACCTGCCCAGGGCACCCCTCACCCCTGAACCCCTCTGCAGCCCCTGCCCAGCTGTGCAGCTGCCAGTGGGACCAGCTGCAGCCCTGCCAGCTCCCCACTGGGCAGGAGACAGGAGGGCACAGCCAATTCCCTCCCCAGGAAAAACAACAGCACTTCAGGCTCAGTGCTCCAAAGCAGTTCTCACTTCACTCCCATGCCCTGTACAAGCACAGGCATTGCCAGCTCATTTCAAATTTCAAATAGAAGATGAAAATGTCTCAAACAATTGAGTGTAAAGCATCTCCCCCAGGAGTAACGTTTTCAGTTGGCAGCTGTGGGTAGTGGGTGTGCCTGCAGACAGGGACCAAGGGCAGTGTGACACAGAGCTCTGGCTGGGGACAGTCACAGTGCAAGGTCTGCAGCCCAGCAGGCTGGGACAGCTCACCCAGCTGACCTAGGACGTGGCAAAAGGAGCAGCTGGGCACCACTACCTGCCCAGTGCCTTCCCTGACATCCTTAACCCCCCTGCTCCCCTCTGCCATCTGAGAAGTGCCGGCACGGGATTTACTCACTGAGATCAGGCACAGGAATAAAACCACTGGAAAAGCTGGCTGCTCCATCCCCATCCCATAAGCCATAAGCCCATAATGCAAAATCAAACATTATATATATATATATATATAATCTAAAACCCTTACGTTAAAGATTTCTGTAAAATTGATTCTCCCTAAGTAAAGATTTTGGACAGACTGAGAAAGCTTCAGGTTAAATGCCTTAAATTTTCTTTTATGTTTAAGCACTTTCAAAATCAAAGGATAAGGCTGAAAACATTTCAGGTGTATTTAGAAGTCTTTTTTTTTTTTTGGCAGTTAACACATTGCAGGTACAACTCTCATCACTTCACAAGGAAAAAAACTAAAAAAATGTAAAGTACCGGAACTGCGGGAGGCTAAAGTCACCACACAGAGATACCAATGCTTTCCTCACTAGGGAATCCCATAATATTTGCGTGTCAGTGATTGACAGCTGTCAGACTGAACTGATTGACAGGCCGCACAGCACATAACTGTAAAGTCTATCCACTTGTTATAAAACAGAATACATAAAATGGTTACAAAAGGCTTTTGGAGAAAAAAAACACATTATTCAAAGCAAACAAACACAATCTCTTCTTTTAACTTTTCAACTTTAGAACAATCATGCAATAACAAAATTAGTATTTATTCTTTAAAGTCTTCAACTGCACTATTAAGCTGCAAAAATGCTTTAAAATTTCATATTCACAATCAAACTGCAGTATGCAAAATCTAGTCTTGAACTACATCAGTTCCCCTCTGAAAGCACAATCATTTATGGACAACAGCAGCAGTAAGGCAATGTTTGAGAAAATCAAGTACAGAATCAAATTATACCAGACCACTCAGATTTTAAAAAAATGCAGAGCTTCCTAAAGAAAGAAACTGTCCCCAAATCTGACCTGTCCCCCAGAATTTCTCTCTCCTGCAAGTATTATTCCAGGCAGGGAAATCTGCAATAACTCCACACTACATAATAAAAATTGCAGGCTTCCACATGTCCAAAATGATTGGCCTTCAGAGGTGACCTCCACTCACACACACAGGGACGTGGCAGCAAGTGGCCCCAGGTTTTGGTGGCCCCATCTGATGTCCCATCTCCAGGGCTGCTCCCCACCACTGCCAGGGCAGGCACATGACACTGGGAGTTCATTAATCTCTAACAGCTGACCTTGGAATCTAATAAGGGGCAGTTTATACATGAGATCTACGTATTCAAAGCTTAGAAAGTCCCTCCCTAAGTGCCTGCTTTGAGATGGAAAGGGAACTGTTTGAAACTTAGACTATCCTCGGGGAATTGCAAGTTCTGCCTGTCCCCACTGAGGGAACAGAGAGGTAATGACCAGCTCTGGAGTTCCAGCCAAACAGGGCAAGACTCCTTTGCCTTTTCATGTGTCAGGATAAAAGAACTTAATAAAAAAATTTAAAGATCAAACATTACTTCAGTTAAGAAGATAATGTTACTGCTTGGGTAAATTTTAAAAAACAGTGTTGTTTAAGCAAACTCAGCTTCACAGGTGAACACAATGCAGTTCTAAATACTTTAAAAATCAACAGACTGCAAACTTGAAATTGTTCAGGAAGACCAGGGGGACAGCCCTGAAGTGTCTGCCTGTGAGAGCTCTAGGGAAGTCTTGGGGAAGGCTCAGGGAAGCCAAGCACTGGCTCTGTCCCACCTCTCTCACACCACTCACACTCTGGAACTCAAGAGTCCCCTTACCTTCTCTCCCCTGGTCTTCGAGTCTTCCTTCTCCTTCTTTCTTGCCGCTGTGATAAACTCATTAAACAAGGCCTCTCGATCTTTCATCTTTTCAATTGCCTTGAACCTCGAGTCTTTAGCATGCTTGGCTGCAAACTCACTAAAAGTAGTTCTGCAACAAAATGGCAAGTGAACTCATTTGGCAGAGCTGTCTGGGCTGGGAGGCAGCTTCAGCAGGGAGGCGTTTCCTCTGCTGCAGTACGTGCCAGAGCACAACTGACAAATCCCAAAAGGCAAATCCTATGGTCTCACTACAGAGCTGCTCGACCAATGAACTCTACAGAAGGAGTCAGCACTCACACAAGAGGTGTTTGCCAGAGACTTACAAGGGTGGGCTGGTTTGTTCAGGTACAGCCACCTGCAGAAGGGGCAGGTGTAGAGAGAGACTACAGTGCAACCAAGGAGAAGAAATGAAAAAAATAACTCAGTTGTCTACAAAACTCTTTTCTTTTCTGTGGGTTAGCAGTTCAGCCACCAGTATGTCCAGGTATTTCACAGCTGTGAAACCAAAAATCCCAGGTGCATTCACTTGCAACCAAACCGTGCTAAGAGTCCACCAAGAAAGGCAGCCTTTGTCAGGAGTGCCCGGAGAACAGGCTGCACCAGCTCTTCCCCTGCAGTGCACATCGCAGAGCCTGAGCTTCAAGCACTCAGGGCTGAAACCCCTTCACACACCATGGGCAGAGGCAGCACCACTGGGCTTTCAACCCCTCATCCCACAGCGTCTCCCTGACCATTCTCTCACCTCCAGGGCCAGATTCCAACCTGTGCAGTAGGTACATTACTGCCACTTACCTCGGAAAAAAATCACTACTGTGCTTTTTCCAAGCTCTGATGCAAATCTGGCCCCAAGAATACGTGAGACACTTATAATCATACGAATGTTTTCATCACAGCATGGAAATAATTAGACTTGGAAAATCCAGCCTACTGTTGCTGTAGGGTAAATTGAAACAAGAAGAGAATTTGGTAGCTTATTCAAAAGGATTAGAAAGTGAATGTACAGCTAGATTGAAGAACAAGAGCTGCTCAAGTGAAGTGGAACACAAACTCTTGAGCATGCTGGACTGAGATGGATGATAAAAAACCAGTCTGGCACTCACAGAAGTACAGCAATATCTTTAGACAAACACTGAAACCAGAAGACAAAGGATAAGATTAAACAAGACAGTATTTCAGCTGGAATTCTCTTTCCCACCCCAGCCCATAATCAGGTAAAGAATCAGTCCCAACACGACATACTGAAGATAGGCTGAAAGCTGAGGATACTAAAGCTAACATGAGTGTTTCTTAAGGCATTTCCATGCCTCCAGTCTTCCAGCCTGCCACTGGGTTATTAGTTAGCTCTGAAGCAATTTAAAAGTTACCACAGCACTGTCACCAAATTTCCAAAATGAGGCCCTGGAAAAAACTGAGCTGAAGTGAAAGAAACGAGCTGTTATTTCACTGGGAAAGAATTAATGCCAGATGAGCCAAGAGATGCTGAAAGAGGACACCTTGGAGCTTATCAGGTGACATAAGCATGTATCTCATGACCTCTGTGTGCAGAAGCTGTGAAACAAATAAAGCCAGCAGTGAACTCTTGAATGTACATTCACTGTCATCCCCGCACTGACTGCTGCCAGGGGTCTGAATGTGAGGGGGGTGTAGCCAGGGCTTATTAAAGCAACCAGAACATTTTATCATATAATTATTGGAAAATACAATATACAGAAAAATATCCCTACAGCCCCCTCCAAACCCAAGAAACCTCCCTAGTGCTTCTCAAAGACTGATTAAGAAGAAACAGGGTTATTGAAGAAACTTGTGGTGGGTCCGAGGCCTTTCTCACAATCCAGGCAGCATGCTGGGGATTTCCTCAACTTGAATATGTAAAAATCACAAGTTCTATTATTTCATGGATTAGGTGAAAACAAGCACACAAAGGAAGATTTCAACAATATCTCATGATTTTTCTCCTCTTTGCCCATTTTGAGTAAGGTTAATCAACCCAACACGCTGCATCCTAGTAGAGCTTATGCACGTGAACCACAAAGAAACTCCTACCTTGGATTAATCTTTGCCTCTTCCATCATTTTCTTGAAATCCTCCTTGGCCTGCATTATTTTATTTTTCTTCTCCTTGCGCTCCTCCTCTGCTCGGGTTTTCACATACTGATCAAACACCTACAGAAACACCAGTCACCACAGCAAACACACAAGTGACACAGAAGCTCTGGGGACAAGGGAGGAAAAGCCCCACTTCTCTCCTTCTCTTTGGTTTCCTTTCCTCTCACCACAGAATCAACATAGAAGAGGCAGAATCTTAGAGACACTTTGCATTTCAATATGGAAGTGATCCAAGCTGCTGCACATGCAGAGTGCTGTACCTAACACACCTTCTGAGACCTGGGAAGAAGTTCCTGCAACATTCCAGTTACCATTTTCCTGAATCCCATGTTTCAGACACTTCCCATGCTCTTGAAGCTTTCCATTTCCCTACATTCACTCAAAGAAAAGCTGCTGAAGTGAGAACCTGCTTAACAATAAAAATGCACTTTAGGTTTCACCCCAAACACCTTTTTAAAGAAAATAGCCAGATTATTTATTGTGCCAATACTCTGATAAGATACCGATGGCTCTCACTGTTTCATTCAGGTTTCAGCAGTGCTCTGCAGACATACAACTTCCACTGTGTTAAAATATGAGACCTTCCAACCACAGGAAATAAAGACCATCAACACCTTTCCTTGCTGGTTTCTTCCATTTCCAGGCAAACCCCAATCATGACAAAAATCCTAATGCAGCACTAATTAGTCTGAAAGGTTTGCAGAAACAAAGACTGAGGATTGAGATAAACCTGCAATAGCTGTGTCTGCATGGGAAGTGAATTTAACTATTTTACCTGTTTCCTTTCTTTGGGGTTGAGCAGCAAGTAACGAGGATCAAACACGATCTTGTGCAGCTCTTTCTCCCATGTTGAAAAGGCAGAGACCTTTAATTAAATGAAGACAAATATACAAATTATACAGCAGTTGTACAGTTTTCCTTGAAAACACTAAGATGTGATGAGAAGAGGGAATCAAACTCATCCTGGAGTTTCCATCACTAACAGATGACAGAGCCTGTCATAGAAAATTTCAACATCAATTTCCTCTCAAAATTAAAGGATAATACATACTTATTTACTACTGCTATGTGATATATAAAAATGTACACTGAAAGAGAGCCTGAGAATCTGAGTTCCATTTTTTAGCTACTATCCAAATTTATATTCAACTCATTTAATTTATCAAAATTGATTGGCATCAAGTAGATTTCTTCAGTTAACTAAAAGCAAAAAGTCTCCCATTTAAGGGTAAGACTGTACAGACTAGAGTGGAAGTTGGTGCTTTTCTCAGCAGGAACATTTCTAACGACATTAAGGACATGTTTGTGTGTCCTATTCATCTTGACTGGCAATGTCCACACTTAGGTAAACACTTAATTTGGGGAAAAATTATCTGTCTTGACCCTGTCATTTCAGTAACACAGAAATCAAAGCTTTGCTGTAATTTTAAGTTTCTTTGCAATCTGGAGTCTTGTACCAAGACCATTCACTGATCAGAGGAAGGATGAGATGGTTTCTGTACACAAAGTGTCACAGGTTTGGAATTCACCGAGAACTGAGAGCTCTGCACAAACGTCCCTCTCTCTCTCTCCTCACACACACACACACACACACACACACACACACAGGTTTCTGACCCTCTCTCCTCACATACACAGAGGTTTCTGACTCTCTCTCCTCACACACACACAGGTTTCTGACCCTCTCTCCTCACACACACACAGGTTTCTGACTCTCTCTCCTCACACACACAGAGGTTTCTGACCCTCTCTCCTCACACACACACAGGTTTCTGACTCTCTCCTCA
>JAOTQZ010001598.1:157196-167691 GCA_026546895.1 Pogonocichla stellata | reverse complement strand
GGCGGGCGGGGAGCGCGGCCGCACCGCTCCCGCACCGCTCCCGTTCTGCTCCTGCACCGCTCCCGTTCTGCTCCTGCATCACTCCTGCATCACTCCTGCACTGTTTCCACCCCGTTCCGCTCCCGTTCTGTTCCTGCATCGCTCCTGCACCGCTCCCGCTCCCGCTCCGCTCCCTGCTCTCTCCCTGTCCAGTCCCGTCCCGTCCCGCTCCCGTCTCCGCCGGGCTGGGGGCTCGGGGCCGAGCCGAGCCGAGCCGGGCCAGGCTGGCAGCTCCTTCCCACCGGGGGGAACCGGCGCGTTGTGGCGAAGCTGCCTGCCCTGATTTATGATAAAACATTTAAAGGAAATCATTTATATTTCAGAGGCCCTAAATAGCTGCATGAAAGTTTTATCTGTGAAGTGGCACAGCTTTAAAGGCGGCCCTGCTTGCTGGAAGTAATTAATACAGGGATAAATTTCAGGCCTTTGTTTTGTTTTGGTTTGAACCCTCCCTTTATTTAGTGCTGTCTGTTAAAGTAAACAAGAGGATGCGAGAGGTGGATGCAGAGCTCGTCAGAGTCCCTGGCCCCGGCTCCGAGGGTGTTCCCGCAGCACTGGGCGCCTTTTCCGTCTCTCTGCTGTTGCTTCATTCTCTGCCGAGGGAGGAGAAGCTGCCGGGGACCCCGCACGCTCCTTCTGCCGGTGCCGCTGTCACCGCACAGACCTCACTGCCACGGCCGAGCATCGCCTGTGTGAGCTCGGGGTTAGAGGGTCCCTGTCCCAGCCCGGCCCGGGACTCCTCTCGGGGTTAGAGGGTCCCTGTCCCAGCCCAGCCCGGGACTCCTCTTGGGGTTAGAGGGTCCCTGTCCCAGCCCAGCCCGGGACTCCTCTCGGGGTTAGAGGGTCCCTGTCCCTGCCCATCCTCTCCTGGCCCCCACTTCAAGCACGGTCCTTCCCCCCTCCCACAGGCAGCTGGGCTGGGCTGTTCAGCTGCTGAGCTCCTTTAATTAATGCTGTAAAATATTGATGCTCCTGGCCCTGCCTGCTGCCGTTACACCTTCCAGCCGGGGGAGAGGAGTCCGAAGGATAAACAACAACAAGTTAAAGGAGCCCAGATGGTTTGCCATCAGAAACTGTCTGCAGACTCAAAGGTGTCACTGCAATAGATTTCAGAGATCATTCACCTCGTGGTAAATAATTAATGGCATTTCTGCAAGAAAAAACCCAAACCTATATCCTGATGAAACATTGCTGGTGACTCATTGGAAATCTGAAGGCAAAAGTCAGATTAAAAGCATGTGCTATTTTATCCTTTGTCATAGTTCATGGATTGTTATCCATTTTCCTAATACATTGAAATATCCTATTCTTATTTAGATTTTAATTCAAAGTTCACTACAGAGTGGTGCCAATAGGGTCTTGGTTTCACTGTATTAACTCAGTTTAAAAAATATGCAGTACATGCTGACATGGGACAGATGGGAAGTTTGAAATTAAACCATGAGTTATTTAATTCACAATTTGTGCTGGTACCCTCTCTGCCAGGGACTGGGAGCAGCACTATGTGTTAGTCACAAAGCTGACAGAACTCACATCTTTGAATGTTTTTCTGCTGCTGTTTAGAGCAGCCACAGGATGTCCTGCACTCCTCTGGACGAGGCTGCTGCAGTTTGCCTGTGAGGCAGCCAAAGCACACACAGCTCCCACAGGGACACCTCCCTGCTGGGGCACACAGCTCCTTCACCCCTTCTGCTGTGTTTGCATTCACTGCAGATCTGGGAAAGAAATCCTGTTTCCAGACCTGAGTCGAGATCTATGTGATAAAATAACTTCTGCTACTAAAATGCAGCCAGTTCTCAAAATCATAGAATCAGGGCATGGTTTGGGGTGGAAGGGATCATCAGGAGGCTTTGCTGAACCTCAGGAGGTTCCACTGGCCCACTGCTTGAGCTTGTGTGCCTGGTCCTTGTGGGGGGACAGGACTGGAGCTGCCTCTGGAAAGCTCCTCTGGAGCCTGAGCTCACACAGCACAGTTCCAGCACTCTGGAGTTGTGAGCCATGCTGCACCTGGGTGATATGGTTGTTCCACTGCACAATCTGATCGAGGAAATATCTCCAGTTACCCAGACAGTCAATTATTCATCAGCTAAATGGCCAAGCATCAATTACCTGGCCTGATTCTCTTATTCATTAAGGAGATTGAAGAACCCACCTTAACAGAGAGAAAAGAAGTTGCTAAGTTACAGGAGCTGTCTGGCTCTCAGAGGAAGGGACTGGCACTGAGGAATCTCTGGGTGTGCAGAGAGTCCTGCAGAGCACTTGCTGTTGTGGAGCCTGTTCCACTGCAGTGAGCACAGTGGCTGAGGGAGAGCAGCTGGAGATGTGACTGTGCCTGGTGGGGTACCACGGGGGCCTGAAAGGGAGATCTGCAGGACTGGGAGGGTCAAAGGGAGATCTGCAGGACCTGGAGGGTTAAAGGGAGATCTGCAGGACCTGGAGGGTCAAAGGGAGGGGCCAGGGCAGGACCCCCATCGTTCTGGGAAGTTTCCAATACAGGTGGGGTTGGGATGGAAGTTGTTTCAAAGAGCACAGTGCCAGTGACATCTCAGCAAGGACAAACTTCCTTCTGAGGAGAGGGAAGAGCTGGGGTCTGTGCGTTGCTTCAGATTAAATGAGAAGTGCTTTCTCCCTCTTCTGTAATTAAAACCCAAGCAGAGCTTTGCTGGCTGCAGGGGGCTCAGCCTCTGGCAGTGGCACAGGTGGCTCCAGGGGCTGAGTGGGTGTTTGGGGGTGTCAATCCCAGACCAAACCCAAAAGCCTTTGGCATTAGCAGAGCACTGTGGCCACATTGAACACAAGAAGTGTCAAAGCTGTGCTGCAGCTTTGCTGTGCTGGATGACAGGGGCAGGACAAACAGCCTTGATCAGCAGCAGCAGGAGGTGGCAAACTCATCAAAACCTAGTCTTGAATTTTTCAGGAAACAAGGTTTTCATTCGAAGTCCCAGAAAAACAGGAGACCACTCTCTTGGGAGGGGCATCCTTTACTCACTTGTAGTGTACATGAATTATAAAATTTGTTACTAGTATCATTCACTGAAATTAAAGTCTTAGTAAAGGACACATCAGCCCTTGGTCAGAACAAACTCTCCCTTGCTGCTGGGGAGGATGGGAGCAATGGGGCAGTGCTTTCCAGGGTGGAACAGAACACTCAGCTGCCAGGCATCTTGTCGTATTTGCTCCTAATTCTAGAAATACGTCTAAATGCATCTAACAGGACTCTGCCACAAGAAGTTAATGAGGAACAAATATTAATTATTCATGTCCTGAAACAGTAGGTCTCCTAATGTTTGTGCTAATCAACAAGTGAAACAGCTGTATCTTCAACAGGGCCACCTTGGGGGGACAGAAGGACAGCACTGACACATTGGGCTGTCCCCAAAGTCTCACCCCCTAACTCAGGGCAGGGTCTTTGCTGCCAGTCCCAGCCCAGCAAAGGTGCCAGACTCCTGAGTGACTCCTGAGTGACTCCTGAGTGACTCCTGAGTGACTGCTGAGTGACCCACAGGTAACCCAACGGCACGGGAGCAGCAAGGGAAGAGAGGATGGAAGCCTTGTCTGACAGAGCCTCGGCCACGAGAGAGCACATGAGGTATGGGACGCTGAGTTGACTCCAAACAATTTTCACATGAAGTACTAAAGGAATGTATAATTTATCAGTGTTTAAATAAATCACTGGCAGGAGTGCTTCGAGGTAGGTCGGGCTATAATTAACTCGCACGTCAGGAGCGCGGGGCGGCTCCAGGCGAGGAACGGGAGGAATCCGGCTCCTGCGAATGAGGTGATGACAGCAGAGCAGGGGAGCCCTGAGCTGGGGCGGGGCTGGGGCCCGGGGCTGTCCCCACGCTCCGGGACCGGCGTCCCCAGGGGCAGTGACCCCGACGGAGGCTCCTGTCCCCCAGCAGCCCCAGCTGGCACATCCTGCTGGGGACCTGCTGTACCACAGCTGCCACTGCTCCTGCCTCTGCTGTACCACAGCTGCCACTGCTCCTGTTCCTCCCCCTGGCCTTGCTCCTGCCTCTGCTGTACCCACAGCTGCCCCTGCTCCTGCTCCTGCCTCTGCTGTACCACAGCTGCCACTGCTCCTGCTCCTGCCTCTGCTGTACCACAGCTGCCACTGCTCCTGCTCCTGCCTCTGCTGTACCCACAGCTGCCCCTGCTCCTGCTCCTGCTCCTGCCCCAGCTGGAGGCACTGAGTGCTGACAGCCCCTGTCGTGGGCTCCATTTGGGATGAAGTCTCTTGACCAGGTAAAACATATTTTTGAACTTCAAATCCAAGAGATGTTTTTGCCAAAAGATGTGTTTTCCAGATGCCATGAAAAAGTAGTGGAAAATCTGTTGGTTTTTTTTTTTTTTTTTTGTGGGACAAAGGGGGAAGCCCCAGTGAAGGAGGCATCTGGCATCATTGGCACAGGAGCCTCACCCCACCCTGCCAGCCCTGCCAAGGCTCTCCCTGTCTGCTCCCTGCACCCAGCCTACCTGAGACCAAGCAGCCACTGAAAATTGTCTGTGGAATCATCCTGGGGGGAGAGAGAGAAAATGCTCTAGTTTGTGCATTCAGGTTTTGATCATCACAGCTGTAAGTCTGTCATGGAATAAAGTGGTGGAAGAATATAAAAACCTCCAGAGAAACATCAGACAAACTTATTTTTCCCTTCTGAACGCCCCTTGTGTCAGGGATCTCACCAGTGAAGGCCCAGACACGTTACAGAACCTGCTCCAGAGGACAGAACTGGGTCCCCTGTCTGCAGAGATGAGTTAAAATTAGATTGCCACCTTTGGGAACCCTCTCCAGAAGTGAGTGCTGTATTCCACACAGCCTCCACTGGAGACAACAGAGGGATTCTTGGCCTGACAATTACACCAACAATTCACCTCCACGTGACTGTTCCCTTCAAAGAGCTCTGCAGCCATTTGCCTCCTCCCAAGGGGCTCCTCCACAGGCAGGACTGCAGCCCGTGCTGGGGGGGGAACTGTCCCACCTGTGCTCAGGGAACTCTCAGATCACACTTGGAATGGCTGCAGGAAAAAACACATCCAAAGCCACACACACAAATGCTACTCCTCTCCCAATTCTTTATATACCTCTTTGCATTAAAATGAATTTGAATCAAATAGGAAGCAGAAGTGCTTTGGCCACCAAACCTTCCCTGCTCCATGTCAGGATCTGTCTGCTGAAGGACACTGCTGCTCCCTGCAGAATGAGGCTGGCTGGTGGCTGTGGGCAGGAGAAGGGTCTGGGGCAGATTCCAGAGTTCATCTCCTGGCACTGGGATGTCTCAAAGGCACAGGTTTGTCATGGAGAGGCTCTTCAGCAGCACAGAAGAGGAGCACAGGTTTTAAATCCCCCTCCAGCACCTGGACACAGCAGGAACAGGGAGGGGCTGCAGGAAGGAAGAACAGGAACTGGGGAAAGGGCCAAAGACCAAGAATAAAGGTAATAATAGCATCCATTAGCTTTCACCCCAGTCTGCAGAGGAGCCAGAACTGGCAGCTGTGTCCTGCCAGGATTTGTACCCAACAGCCCAGGACAGAGCCTGGGAGCCCACCCTGGACTGCACAGCTTCCTCCAGCTTCTGTTAAACGTTGAGCCCCCTCAAATGTCAAACAGCCTTCACTGACTCCCCCCAGCCCATCTCCCCCCCTCCATTTATTTACCTGTCTTACACATTCTGTTCAGGGCACTGAGGCACTTGGAAGATTCCTCTCTCAGCTCTGACCTGAACCAAACCTGCACACACATTACACACATAAATCCCCCTTCACACACCCACTTCCCCCCAAAGAAGTGATAATGCTCTTTTTCTGAGTTGTAGTTTCTTTGAATGGTTCTCCTTCCAATTTATTTCAGTTAGAATTTTGTCTTTTCTAAATCTTGAACCATTCCATACTATAACTTTATTGCAAAAAAGTCAACATGCATCTTAGAAATTTGGCTTGTAATCAATAAAACAAACATTACATATATGAATTTTAATGTGTAAACAATTAGAAATTCAACAGTATCTGCTATTATCCTATTACACAAGTTCACAATCTGTAAAAACTATAGTACAAGGTTACTATACACCAAGAGGAGCTTTGTTCCTTTTCACATGATTTTGTTAAAGTGGTGTTTTCCTAAGCAGGTGCCTGGTTTCAGATTTGAGGTGGTATTGTGTATTTTGCTCAGGTTAATTCAGATGGAAAGGGAGGGAGTTCTTTGCACAGTCACTTCCTTTCCCCATCCCCTCACCCCTCAGGCTGGCACACGTGGCTGGGGCACACAGGCACCCAAGGGCTGTGTGAGTTTCCCAGTAAAGCATCACCACGAGGACTCAGCTGTGCTGCCCTGCTGCCTGTGCAAACACAGAAATCCAGGCCAAGACAGGCCCAGCACACCCTAAAGCACAGGGGGCACTGGCAGAAGGCAGGCCAGTGTCACAGCTCCCCTCCTCCTGCCCCAGGCAGGGCCAGGCTGGGGGCACTGCCAGCCCTGGGGTGGCACCTGGCACTCAGGCCAGCTGCCAGGGGCTGGGAGGGCAAGCAGCAACTGGGGGAAGCTCAGAGAGGGCCCTTGCTCCCTCACCTGGGCACAGTGCCACCCCAGTGTCACTTTACAGCTAAAACCATATGAAAAGGAATCCATTCTCTGTGTGTTGAAGGCTACTGCAGTTTTTCTTACAGCTTAATTAATCCACTGTAATTTTCATTTTCCAAATACAAAAATACAACAATTCTTATTGAAATCTATACGCCGGTAATTTTAGTACACAAAAAAAAGCAAAATATTTACAAAATTATACAGTTTAAGAAAAAACTCTGTACAAAAAAATATATAAATCCTTTTGATCCCTCTTTCCTTAAGTTGTCAGGACTCGGACATGTTTGCTGCAATGGACTTCTCAAGATACACACTGTGCCACAGACACTAAAACCCCTAGAGATGATGGGAGAAGAGCAAGACATTCTTGTAAGTTCATGGGGTGGGTTTCTCCTCCATTTCTTCATGCCTGGAACTTAGTCTCAGCATTAGCAGGACAGTCCTAATTCTAGGAAGAGGAGAGCTTTGGAAAGAGACAGAATACTGGAGACATCCCCTTCAGCTGACAAGAAACAGGACATTCTACAGGCTGGATCCCCCAGCACAGCACAAGGGCAGAGGCAGCAGGGCTGTGACCCACGGGGGGCTCAGCACCTGCCCTGGCACAGCCAGAGCCAAGGCAGGTACAGGTACAGGTTGGGTGGGTGCTGTCCTTCACCAGGACCTGCCAGGGCCCACACTGCTGCCACTCCAGAGAGGAGCTGTGCAGGACACGGTGCTGGTTGTGAGTAGAAATGCACATAAACCTGCTGGGGAGTGGCCAGGGCAGTGGGCAGGCAGGGCAGGGGCTGCTGGGTGCCCCAGGCAGGGGGCACAGAGCCCAGCCCCAGCCTGGGACCCTGTGCCAGCAGCAGCACTCACCCTGCAGGGCACAGGGACAGCAGAGCACCGAGCTGGGACACCAGGGACACACCTGGGACACACCTGGGACACCCACTGCACAGCCAGCTCTGAACACCCTTGGGACACTGGCCCTGGGCTGGGGCAGGACCCCCAGTCCTGTGGGTGACTCCCCCTGCTCTGAACCCTGCAGGGCTCTGCCTGGAGCACAGCTGGGACAGGGACAGGAGAGCAGCTCCTGCCTGGTACTCAGGGGCTTTTGAGGAAGACTGAACTCCTTCCATTGCTCACAAATACTGAAATGCAATGAACAGCCTGACTTACACTGAGCCTTACACTGAAATGACAAGGAAACCAAGGAGGAGTGAAAATCCACTCCAGTGTGTGTCCCTGCTGATGGCTCCTGTGAAGCAGAACTTGGAGAAACAGAGGGAACTGGACAATGTTATAACAATACCCTGTTAAATGGTTTCTTCCACCTCCTCTCACAAAAAGCAGCACAGCACAGACCGTGTGGCTGTCACACATACTGAAGTAAATGATTTAAGAATCTAGCCACAAGTAATTCCTATAACATGAGACTCCACAGGAAATAAAATGCTCCCTTTTTCCAACGAGCAAATGAGGCCAGTTTTTCTTTCATAATATTTAATGAAAGTTTGTCTTTCCCCTAACCCCGTAATATTGCTAAATAAAACCTGTAATATCTTTTCAATTATAAACTAACAAACCAATCACATTATAAAAAACCCAAAACAAGGTATTACAGGTGACAAAAAGAGGACAAGAAAATACTGATTTCCAACCCCCCCCCTCCCCCCCCTTTAAATCCTTCTTAAATAGAAAAAAATCACCACCCTGGTGAGCTTGATAATCCTGTAAGAAGTTCCTGGGCCTTTGGCTCAGTCTCACAGCTCTGTGTCCCAAATGTTCTCATACCAAACTGCTCATGGTAAATCTTGTGGCTTGAAAAGAAAGTAAAGCTCTTTTTGGCTCATCAACTTCCTTAAATAAACGTTTAAAAGATGTAGTTTGAACTATATTCCTAAAATTATACATTTCGAACATCAAGTTTCATCTTCTCCAGGAACGGGATTCATCCTCATCTTCATCATCGTCGTCATCATCTTCATGCAAAAATAAATCTGAGGTTTCAGTCTCCTGGAGGAAGAAAAAAATGAGCTTTCAGACACAAGTTCCAGGTGCCCAGGGACAGATCCCAGCTCACAGCACCAGCTGCACTGGGACCTGCTTTGGGTGTTACCATGGGTCTCACACACAGCTACATCCACACAGTTTTGGGGTGAGACCAGCAGCCTCATGTCAGGGAAGAGAGAGCAGAGCTTCAGAGGAAGCAGGAATAAACCACCACTCACTCTCTCCTAAACAAGGTTTCTGTTAAATGCCACAACAAAGTAACCTTTAAAAGCTTAAGGTGTAAAGGTGAATTACAGGGAAGAACACACAACTTCTACAGCAGAGCACGAAGAGTGAGGAGTGAAAGGCCTTGCAGCCTGCACATACAGAACCCAAGGCTTGTTTACATCATTGACAAATTAACAGCCCATCCACAAAGTGTCTTTTTTTTCCCCCCATTTTCTCTATTTTAAAATGTGGGAAATATACCTGACTATTCAAAACCGGTTCAGTTCCTGGTTTGTAAAAACATCTTTTAGGAAATTTCTTCAGCACACAGGAAACTGTATCCTAAGAGCTCTCAGCTATTAGATTCCAGTAAGAATGAGCAGGTTATTGGGAGATTTTCATACCTCTTCCTTGGACTCCTCTTCCTCGACCTCTGTGGACACAGAAGGTACCTTGGGTTTGTGCCAGGAGATCTGGAGCCGCCGGTCCTTGAAGCGGGACCCCTGGTTAGCAGCCTGAGCCGGGTTAAACGCACACATTTACAGACAGGACCAAGTGAAGAACTCCAACAGCAGCAGCAGGCCAGGCCCACAGCATGTGGGACAGGCATTTGGAGATCTCAACTACACAAACCACAATGAACCACCTCAGTGCTCCAGAGCAACTTCAGCCACACCCAAATCTGCCAAATCCTGCTCCTGGCCTGGCAGTGTCAGAGGATGAGCAGAGCTCTGAACTGCCAGGGACATGCAGCTGTGTCAGGGGAATCCCTGTGTCCCTGCTCAGAGCACCAGCAGGAACCTCCCCCTCCTGCACTACTGCAGGAGCACCACACACTATCAAGCTCAAACTGGGGGATCAAAGCCTCTGGAATTTTAAAATACAAAGGTAGACACAAGTACTTAAAAACTCTTATTTTAGGTATGTGAAAAAAATGTATCCATGATTCTACTTACATTCTCAGCTTCTGAGCGGGACTTAAAGGTTACAACAACACTTAATGGGGAATCCTCTTCTTGGAGATCTTCAATATCTCCAAATTTCTGCGAGGAAAAGTTCATTAGGACCAGCGGTAATGTTCTCCATCTCCATAACCACATGGTACAACTGTGGTGTACTGAAGTGACACTGCAAACTGATTTTCTGGACAGAGAAGTGGGAGCCAGAGGACTCCCAGCTGCATCAGGCAGCAGTGCTGTAGCACTCGTATTTTTGGGCCAAGGCTCAGATTTATTGCTGCTCTAAGAGGAGCTGGGTTTTACAGCAGTAAAGGAAGCAGATGTGAATTCCCAGGTGAGACTCACAGAGAAGTGCTGTACCAGCTCGTCCTTCTCCTCCTCCACGAAGCCTCCGACGGCGAGCGCCTTGGGCCGGTGATCCACCACCATGTGGTTCTGGGCTGCCCGGCCCCGGCCCCCGCGGCCCCGGCCCCGGCCCCGCCCCGGGGCTGCTGCTTTGCCACGCCCTGCCGGCAGGATGCCCAGCCGGGCGGCCTGGGGAGAGAGCACAGCCCGGTGAGGGGGGAAACAGGCAGGGAACAGAGCACAGAGCCGGCAGGATGCCCAGCCGGGCGGCCTGGGGAGAGAGCACAGCCCGGTGAGGGGGGACACAGGCACAGAACAGAGCACAGAGCCAGCAGGATGCCCAGCCGGGCGGCCTGGGGAGAGAGCA
>JAOTQZ010001598.1:130978-147303 GCA_026546895.1 Pogonocichla stellata | reverse complement strand
GGCGGGCGGGCCGGCTCCGGCTCCGGCTCTGGCTCTGGCTCTGGCTCTGGCTCTGGCTCCGGCTCGGGGCTCCCGGCGGCTCCTCGCCTCTCCTCAGGGTCGCTCCTCGGTCTCCGGGCAGAGGGTCCCACAGCGGCGTGTGCCGGGCCTTTGCCCGAGGGCTGCGGCCCCTTGGTGAAAAGTCTTGGGATTGTCTGGTTTCGATGGGAAAAAGCTAAATCCTCAACCTTTATGAGTGCAGAGTGTGTGTGTCTGTGATGCGTGTATCCTTTAACAATTCTTGTGTGTTATGTGGTGAAAGAATAAGATCTTTAATGCTTGCCGTATGTTATGTGATGAAAGAACGCGAGGAAGGGCTGGGGACACTGCTGTAGTTACAATCGCTCGGAATGCTTTACGTGACGGAATCTTCCCCTCAACCCCAGTCCGGGGTGTTTCCGGGCACAGGGAGTGCCGTGCCCACCTTGTGTACGTCAAGAGGAGGATGCATCGCATGGGTTTATGGAGAGTCTGGAATAAAACCAGAATTCTATGGGTGTTTTCACTTACGACTTCTGTCCCCTTCTACCGCCCCAGCTCAGAGCTCTCTGAGTTTGTTCCTTTTTGGAAGACGGCCAGCGTGTGTGTGTGCGTGTCTTGGCTGCTGTAGAGTCCTCTGCCGTGGAGCAGGGTTGTTAAGCTTTCCTTACAGATCTTGGGCCCGGTTTCAGAAGGCTGATCTCAGGACTAGGCTGCAGAGTCACCACTGCTGCTCTGAGCTGTTGCTGCAGTGCTTGCCCTGACCCAAGGAGATGGGGAGTGCTCTGTGGTAGGTCACAGTTCTGTTATTTCTTGCCCTGTTCAGCCAGACTCCTCTTCCTTTCCCTGTTGAACAGGAGCGTAAAGGAACAGCGAAAGTGGATTTCCTGAAGAAGATTGAAAGAGAAGTCCAGCAGAAGTGGGACCATGATCGAGTGTTTGAGATCAATGCTGCAGACAGGAGGGACCAGAGGAGGTATTGTTGTACTCGGTTTTTTACTGCTTGAAATGTCTTTTCATTCAAAATCTGGTGGGGGGAAAGGTGCCCCCTTTGTAGTGAGCAGTATTCATGGCTCAGCTGCAGGGACTTGCTCACACCTTGTTGATGTTTCTGTAGCTGATGACATGAAGCAGCTGAGTACGTGTGTGGCTGAGTTCCAGTGGGATGAGAGAAGCTTTTTCATTCCCTGGCAGTGTCACTGCCCTCTGTGGTCTGAAAACCAGCTTCTCTTTGGTGACTTGTGCTGTTTGGCGTGGAGGGGGTTCCTCAGTGTGCTGCCTGAGCCCTCAGCACTGGGAGATTTCCCTTTGAGGAAAGGTGTCCTGCTCTGCCTCACAGTCACAGCAGTGTCACACAAATTCTTGTGTCCTGGCTGCAGCCCAACCTCCTGTACTTCTGTGGAACTGGGGGAAGGCCAGGCCTGGGGAGGTCCTGGGTGTGGGGACAGTGGATGAGCCACCTTGGTCACCACTGGCTGCAGCCCCAGAGGGGATGGAGCAGAGCTGTGGGCAGGAGGAGCCTTTAACAGTGCAGAGAGGGCTCTGCACTCTTGGGGGAGACCATATGGCTCTTGCTTTTATTTCTGCCCCAGAGTAAACCCTGAGAGACTTGTTTATCCTCTGGGAATGCATAGCATGCTTGGAAACAGTTCCTCTGGAACTGGTGGGATCCATGCTCTTCTCAGGTGTGCAGAGCCTGCCTGGGGGAATGGCATGAATCCTGTGGGAAGGTCTCTGACTGCAAAAGCAGTGACCTTGGCAGTGTGAGATTAATATTTGATGTGTGGGAAAGTCAGACTAAACCAAGATAAATAACTGAAGTGGTGTGACAGGTAGCAGGTTCTTAAATTGTAGATTTTGTGAGCAAACAAAGACTTGGCCTTTATTCCTGCATGTTAATGGGTGGAGGGAGTGTGTGAAGGGAAGAGACAAGGTGTGAAGTAGAGTGCAAAGGTAGAGGTAGAAATGGAGTGTCCTAAATGTAAATATATTTTTAGTTGCTTTGGGAGTTCAGGTTCCAGCACTGTAATATGTCTTTGAAACATCCTGCAACAATAAATGCATGGGAAAGGAGTGATTGCTTGCAATATGCCCTAAAAATTTGGACTCACAGAGTGAGAGATTAAAAAAATTACTTCAAGTCTTCGCTGTAATTAATTTACAGAAGCAGGATTAGAATGTGTTGCCTTTGGGAACATGCTATATCTATTTCAATGTTTCTGTGTGATGTCAGTCCTGACACATGTTTTGCTTGTTTATTGTCTGATGGTCGTTTACAAAGCTAATTATGTGTTTTAATTATCTGACTTTCTTCCCAGCAAAGGGAAGTACTTTGTTACCTTTCCTTACCCCTACATGAATGGCCGCCTGCACCTGGGACACACATTTTCCTTATCAAAATGTGAGGTAAAACTTCTCCTTTGCTGATACCTTTGAATACTGCTCTAGAACAAATGCTGATTTTGTAGTTCAGTTTTGAGCTAACAGGATGCCATGTCAATTCCTTTATAGTTTTAGTAATGACTTATTAAACTCTCCTTTTTTTCCCACATTTTCAGTAGGAATATTGCTAGCTGAAGGGAAATTCCATTAATGTTATTTTTAATTTGATGAGATAGGGCTGCAGGTGTTTCCCCTGTTTGTTCTTTGAATTGACATTTTTAGGAGATACTGCTGAATGGCTCAGCTTTCACAAGAGACCTGTCCCTTTGGTTTGTGCTTGCTGTGCCCTGTTTGGGAGCAGGTTTTGGTGCTGGGGTGGGATTCCACCCATGGGTGTCTGGTGGAGCCAGCCTGGCAGACCCGTGTGTGCAGGCACAGGGCAGGCCTGGAAACAAACTCCTGTTCCACCTTGCTGCCAGAGCTCCTCCCCAGCTGTGCCAGCTGCCAGTGGCTGCAGTGAGAGGAGGAGTCCCCCTGTGTTTGAGCAGGTGCTGGCTCAGCTGGGGCTGTTCCAGCTGTTCCAGCTGTTGCATTTTCCCTTCTGTAGTTCGCAGTCGGGTACCAGAGGCTGAAGGGGAAGAGCTGCCTGTTTCCCTTTGGGCTGCACTGCACAGGGATGCCCATCAAGGTGAGAGTTTTGCAGTTGTTTGGGGCTGTTTCTGATAGGGTTTTTATTCCTAAGGCTGCCTTGCTTACTGTCCATCCCCAACATCACTTAGTTTGTTTAAAAACTCACCAAGACAGTGTGATTTGGAACCTGAATTTGTCATAAACGTGTTGTGCTTGAGCTATAGCATCACTTTAGAAGATAAAGTGCTGGAAAACTGAATTTTACCTGTTGTATGCTTTCCTTTACAAGAAAACCCTTGCAGTAAACCTCTTCCTGCCTGGAAGGTGTTCTAGAAGTGGCAGGATCCCCTAGATGTTAATGCAAGGTCCAGAAAAAGTTTAAAGCATGGAATGCAGAATGTTATCAGTAGAACCCAGTCCTTGGCTGTGATTGCAGCCAGTGCCCTGGCTAACACACTCCCAATAACTCTGTTCAGGCTTGTGCAGATAAGCTGAAAAGAGAAATGGAATTGTATGGTTGCCCACCAGAATTTCCTGATGAGGAGGAGGAAGAGGAAGAAAATTCTGGTAAAAAGGAGGAAGAAATTATCATCAAAGACAAAGCAAAAGGCAAAAAGGTAAAGTTTAAGCTAAGCCTTCCTGGACTGAGAGCCATGGTTTCAGAGCTTCAGTGTGCACATTGTAGGCTTTTCCTCCTTTGGGCACACAGAAACCTTGACTGATTGTAGCCCTGCTTTCTCAGAGGTAGAGCATGTGTATCCCTGCTGTTCTGGTTTTTGTTTTTTAAGTTAGTATCTATCCAGTTCTGTCTAGATAGGCTCAGTGAAACCATCCAACCTGTTTTCACTTACCAGGTATTTAAATGAGATTTAGGGTTTTGAGAGTATCCCAAAGCAAGGCAAAGAATCAAGTCTAGGAAAAGTTTAGAGATGCTCTGTATGTTGTTTATGTATGATCAAGAGATTGTCCCACCAGAACTGCTGGGTTTGGGGTGCTGGCTGCTCTGCAGGACAGAAGGTGTGACCTTGCCTGGGTCACTGCTGGGGAGAGACAGGAGATTCTCAAGGGACAGCAGCTGGGACAAGTACCATGGGCAAAGTGACAGCAGCAAAGGTTTTTGGTACAGGGTGCAGGGCTTTCCACCTTTCTGTGGTGCAAAATTCTATGGGTTTGAGCAGGGCCTTGACAACAGGCAATTCCTTACCAGGCTGTTGTGGCAGAGCCTCTGCAGGTGTTCTGGACATCAGCATGCAGCAGTTGGGAAGAGGAGGGTTAGGGAATGAGCAGTGAGTACTAGGTATGGTAGAATGGAAACTCTGTGAATACAGGGTGTAGAATGGAAGCTCTAATCAATTACCCTCACTGTTAGAGGGAGGATGTGAGAATATTTATATTAATTTGTGTATCTGGAATTAGAACCCATAACATTAACAGAGCTCAGACAAATTAACAAATGCTCTTGTGACAAGACTCTGGGCTTCTTCCTAATCCCACTTGTTGTTTCAGAGCAAGGCTGCTGCCAAGACTGGCTCTTCCAAGTACCAGTGGGGGATCATGAAGTCTTTGGGTCTGTCTGATGAAGAAGTGGTCAGTTTTTCCGAAGCTGAGCACTGGCTGGATTATTTCCCTCCCCTTGCTGTGCAGGATCTGAAGAGCATGGGACTGAAGGTGACTGGGTGCTCCTAACCTCAGTTATACAGGCAGCCATACCTGTATTGTTACTGTGTTTGAGTGAGATTTTCTGTGTAATACCAGCATCATTCCAGGAATGTTTCTGATAGTTATGGAATTAGTCATTTAACATTTTAACGGTCTTAGGTGATAATAAGTGCTTTCTTATATAAAGTTTGTACCCTGTACAGTGGTCACAGGTGGAAATGAGTCAAATAAAGACATTATGACCTAGGGTACCCATGTGAGATAACTTGTCTGTAGTCAGTATTGACAGTAATTCTATTTAACATCACATTCTTCTTTCTAAAAGTACTTGTCCTGCTGACAGCAGATTTTTGAAAATGAGGAGAAATAAAGATGATGAAACAAGGCAGTGCTGAAATTCAGCTTGAGTGGTTGGTTAAGACTGCTGCAAAACCTCTGAATTTCTCAGTCAGTGGAAGGACCTTGAGTCTTTGCCATCCCTGCTCTGAGAGAGCAGGCACAGATGTGTGGTTAAGCTTACACCCTTTATGGGATATGTACTTGTATTGTCTTTTTGGAGAGAAAGCTCTTTTTATTTTTCAAATAATAGTTAGGGTGTTGTGAGATTCCTTTGATTTCTTGACTGTGCTTACTTGCTGGAGCCTCTTGCCCCTTTCCAGGTGGACTGGAGGCGTTCCTTCATCACAACAGATGTGAACCCCTACTACGACTCCTTTGTGCGGTGGCAGTTCCTTACACTGAGGGAAAGAAACAAGGTCAAGTTTGGCAAACGGTAAGCTGCCACTCAGCTCTCAGTGTTTGGGAGTGTGGATGAGCTCAGCTGTATCAAAGACAGAGCCCTGTGACACGTCTCTAGAGTGTGCATTTAACTCAGGTGAAACCAGAGTCTCCCATTGCTGGTGCTCTGCTGTGTTGAGATGTAGTTGTTGTGCCACGTGGTGTGTGAGATTTCTCTTCTGAGTTTAGTTTTTCTGTGGGTAGCAACTCCAAGCAAAATGGGTCAGTTCTGAAAGCTCTTGGGAAAACTGAACATTGGCACTGGATACAGATGCACACAAAAATTGAAAATACCATTAAGAGATCTTTTTTTTTCCCAGAGAGCTGTATTTTTTTTCTTCTTGCTCTGTACACTATTTTACTCACTGCTAAATGAAGATACACCTTTTTCTAGATACACAATTTATTCCCCTAAAGATGGGCAGCCTTGCATGGATCATGACAGGCAAACAGGAGAGGTAATATTTTTACTTTACACTTTCATGCATTGCTTATGGTCTTAAATACTGAATGGAAAATACATTGTATGTTGGAGCAAAACATAGTTTGGATGTGCAGAGTCACTGTCTCTCAGCTGTCAGTGCATGTGAAAATTGAATGACCTGCTCTCTTAAGCAGATTTGTCTGGAGTTGTGGATAGTATTTTCCATTGGAGCTGGTTTCTGTGCTTGTTTGGCAGTCTGTGCCAGCAGCATCACTCTGTTGTGTTGTTATCTGTTGTTATTAAATAAACTGTTGTTAACTTAGATGCTGCTGAGACCATGTCTGTGACAAGTAAGTTTTTGGCTGTAGAAACACAGTACAGCCTCCCTGCAGTCTGCATTTTAGTGAACAGCTTTTCATATGAATGGAAATAGGATTTACTCTGAGGAAATTGTGTTTGGATTAGGTTGCTGCAGAATAGGATTTATTTTCTTTCCTGCTCAAGTGAGTTGCATTTCTTGATTGTTGCATTGTTTGTGGGAATTGTAGGGTGTTGGGCCTCAAGAATACACACTGATAAAAATGAAGGTGTTGGATCCTTACCCTGCAAAACTGAGGTAGGTCTTGATTTTTTAGTGGCAGATGGGCTCTGTCTCCTGGCCAGAACTGACCATTGAATTAAACAGTCTGTTTTGCCTAATGCAAAATTTAATTCCACTTGGTTATTTCCATCACTTCAAAGACCTGGTCAGAATTTTGAGCTGCTCTATTTGCTGTGTGTCTGTGGAACTCAAGATTTTAAATTTAAAAAAAAAAGGGAAAAGGGAAAGAAAATGGAAAACCCACACTGAACGAATGACCCACTTTTATCTCTTAGGGAGCTTTGCTTGAAAGTTGGTGTTAGTTTAAAAGCATGTTCTGTATGCTTGGAATGATTTTGTTTTGGTAACTTATCCAGTACATTTTCCCCCCAGTGGCTTGAGAGGAAAAAACATCTTCCTGGTGGCTGCCACGCTGAGGCCAGAGACCATGTTTGGCCAGACCAACTGCTGGCTGCGGCCGGACATGAAGTACATTGGCTTTGAGACTGGCAGTGGGGACATCTTCATCTGCAGCCAGAGAGCTGCCAGGAACATGTCCTACCAGGGCTTCACCAGGGACAGCGGCGTCCTGCCCGTGGTCAAGGAGCTCATGGGAGAGGTGAGAGCCTGCCACTGCTGCCCTGCTCAGCTGGGCTCCGGGCTGCTGCTGGGAAAGGTGCTGCAGTTCAGACTGGAGAGAAAATACAGGAGGTGTTCCAGAAACTGTGGAGGGACTGAAATGGTTAGTGACATGCAAGGCAAGCAGCAGGCACCTTCCTTGGCCAAGGCACAGCTGCTGCTGGGAGAATGAGCTGCTGCACTCAGCTGGGGACAGATGTTCCTGTTCCCTCAGCATGATGTGGTGCAAGGATAGTGTTAAGTAATACTTTTCTGCTTGCTGGGAAGAGTGAATGGAAAGGGAGGGGAAGAAGTAATAGCTAGAAAGGGTTGTGTGGAAAAGGCTTTTGTTGGTACTGACATTTCCAGTACATCTGTGTGAATGAAGCTCTCTTGGCTGAGTAGTGAATGTCAGTGGTTTTGGGATTTGCTGTCCTTGTGTGCTTTGTGTGTCATCAGTGGTGTTTATTCATCCTGATACACAGCAGCTTCAGAAACTTGGGAGCAAACTGTCCTTCTGCTTCCTTTCCCAATTCCACATACTAGTAGTTTGAGCTTCTTGGTATTTGGTATTTGACTTTTCTACCAATAAATAACCTATATCCTGTCTGTAATAGTACCACACATTTTCATATCCTCCTTGTCCACCTGTACATAAAGATGTATTTAATTTGTCTGTAATGTGTCAGGAAAATTTACAGCAAATGTGAAGAGTATTGGCCAGTAGAGCTTACTCTCCTAGGCTGGAAGGCTCTGATTTGTGTAATGCTGTTCCTTTGTCCTGCTCAGGAGATTCTGGGTGCTGCACTTTCAGCACCCCTCAGCACCTACAAGGTCATATACGCCCTGCCCATGCTCACCATCAAGGAGGATAAAGGTAATTCTGCAGCAGAGCCTCTTGGATGGGCACTGGCATTCAGCATGTGGGACTGATCCTTTCATCTGTTTACCTTTTCCTCTGCCAAGGAACTGGAGTGGTGACAAGTGTTCCCTCGGACTCTCCAGATGACTTTGCAGCCCTGAGAGACTTGAAAAAGAAGCAGGTCAGTCTGTTAACTGAATTGTTTGTTTCCTTTCCCTAGGGAGGAGGGTCAAAAGTGGATATCCAGTGGGTAAATTGAAACTTGCTTTAATTGGCATTTGGCCATATCCAGCTTGAAATCAAAGCAGTTAAAAATAAATTAAATTTAAACCAACTGGGCTAGGATAGATTTTTTTTTTTTTTTAATGCTTCAGGTCTGAGTTTTGGGCGAGAATCATGTAACTTGTGCTGCACTGTAAGGTAGAGATCAGCACCAGTGAAACAGAAATGAATTCCTATTGTGGAAATGACTTCCAAAAATGAGATTAAGATTCTCTGTGAATTTCAAATGAGACTGAAAGTGGTTGTGTCTAACAGCAGGAGCACATCAGCGTCTGAGCAGCTCTCCCTGGCTGCTGAATTTTTTGTCCATTCATTTCAGAGCAATATCAGTTTTTCCCCTTTTAAAATATGTAGACAATTATAAAGAATCACCTGGAAATGAGATGGGGATTGAGGTCAAGTGTCAGAAATGGTGAGAAGGCAGGGAGGTGGCTTTGTCTGATTTGTAATAAAACATTTTGTACAAAAAAGACACTGCAAATAGATAAAAACCTTTAAATATAGAAGACTTCTATCTACTGCTTTTTTTTTTTCTTCCAACTGTGAAGGCTCTGAGGGTGAAGTATGGCATCAGAGATGAAATGGTCCTGCCATTTGAGCCGGTGAGTGCACCCAGAGCTGTCCATCTGCAGCACTCAGCATGTTCTGCCCACTGATGAGAAACGAACCAGGAGCTCTGCTGCCTCTCCCAGAGTTTCTGTATGAGGTCCTTCTCAGCTGACAGAGCTGAACAACTTAAGGTTTTCATGTTTTCTGCAGTTACAACATTTGGTCTGTTAAAGGTTGCAATCAAGATTTGTTATTCTATTTCTATACTTCAGAGAGAAAGGGAAGTATCAATTTTTATGGGAATTATTGTTTTGGGAAATGGAGTGCATCATTACACTGATAACCTGTTGGTTGATTAAAACTTAGTGCCCTCATGGCTGGATTAGGAGGGTGTCTGTTCAGTGCACAAAGCTGAAGTCCCTCACTGTTAGCACAGCCTGGAGGCTGAGGCAGTTTTCACTAGAAAATGAAAATGCAGGTTACAGGTGAAGCCACCCCAGTGTTCTGCTGAACCCTTGGTTCCCCACACCAGCTCCAGCCCTGGGCCAGCTCGGTGTGGTGCCATGGATACACCTGGGCAGCTCAGCAGTGCCCCTGGGGCTGCCAGAACTTCTGGCAGGAGTGGGATTGCAGCAATCTGTGAGCCCTGTGTCACTTGGGTTAGGTGCTGTGTCTTTACAGGGTGTTAGATGTCACCAGGTGCAGGGTGAGCAGTGGGGTGCAGGAGGGGTTTGACTGCCCTGTGTTAATTCTCAGGTGCCCATCATTGAAATCCCAGACTTTGGCAACCTTTGTGCTCCATTTATCTGTGATGAGCTCAAAATCCAGAGCCAGAATGACAGAGAGAAGCTTGCAGAGGCCAAGGAGAAAGTGTACCTGAAAGGATTCTATGAGGGAGTAAGTAATACAAGATCTTGGTAAGTGCTTTCTTGGTGAGTTTAACTAGGAGGAAAAAAAGGCAGGTAAAGAATTTTTTAAAAAATCTCAAGAAGGAGGGACCGTGTCCTTTTTCCCCAGAAAAGTCCCAAAGGGCTTTTCATTCAGACTCTTCCTGCAGTAAGGTTCTGCAGCTGGAGGAGTGATAAAGAATTGGAGAAAGTTTCCACGGGTACATGGCTGTGTTCTCTGAGCATTATAACCTGGTTTCTGAGCAAGTGATCACCTGGGGAGCTGATCCATTTTGTTGTGAGTATAGATAGGGAAACTGATACAAAATGAGCAAAGTGTTATTGTTTGCAGTTTTTTTGTTTTGCTTTTGGGTTGGTTTTAGTGTTTGTTTTGGTTTGTTTTACTTCTCCTGTCTTTCCCTCAGTAGCTCACCAGGTGTGTTTTTCAGCTGTTCTTCTGTAAGCAAGCAATAGTTTTTATTTCTGACTCTCTGCAATCTATCATCTATGTGGATGCTGACGTGTGCAAACTGTTTTTGGGTGAAGATGACTACACATAATGAAAAACCCAGCACCTCTACTCTTATTTTTTGCATGTCAAAGATTGCAGCACCTGCTACTTCCTTATATTGATTTGAACATCCATGGCACCTGTTTCTTGCTAAATTTTGAAAACAATTATCTCTTGTGACCCATCTTTTATAGGTGATGTTGGTGAGTGAATTCAAGGGACAAAAAGTTCAAGATGTCAAGAAACGCATTCAGAAGCTGATGTTGGATAAGGTATGTGACACTGTGCCCACAGCTGCTCCTGAATTGTGTGTTTTGTCCTTTTCACAGGGCTGAGCTGCCAGAGAAACCCCTGGTGTGGTTCTGCAGCCCTCAGGGTGCTTTGGGTCACTGCAGAGAGGGAGACCTGATGTTCTTGGGCTGGGTGGGCTGAGCAGCTTAGTTAGAGTTCTCTTGTTCCCTGCCTTTTCTGTCACCCTCCCTAGGACATGTTCTGGTGGTCCAGTTTATTCTTTAATGTAGCTGGGAGGATGCTGGAAGTGTAGGGCCTGAACTGCCAGGTCTCTCTCAAGCCAGTGGAGGGGATGTCTGATATGCAAATGCCCCATTGCTGGGCTCTTCTTTCAGAAATTGGAGAGCAGTAAACAAACAGTGATTGTGGCATCCCTCTAATGAGACTGCCTGATGAGGATTGGGAGTGGGAGCATCTTCAAGCATTTAGTCATTATTCCCTTGTTGTTGTGGCATTGTTATGTCCAGGTTATACTGCATCAGCACTCAATGGTGTGTGCAAGTGGCTTTGGAGCTCAGCATCCCATTTTCCTTTGCCTTTCCCCCTCCTTCTGTCCCCCAGAGTTTCCTAGGAGCTGTTTCAATCAGGGGGCACAGTCAGTGGGGAATATTTTGTGCTTGTATCCTCCTCCTCCTCATGCATTCTGTGCAAAGTGCTGTGAGCTGGCACCTTAGAGAAGTTCAGAGTCAAGCCTTGCCTCATTTTATCTGAGGGAAAATACTGAGGCAGAGAGCTGGGCAATGGTGAGAGCTGTGCAGTAAATGCTGTAAACCACTTTAGAATGGAGGGGGTGCTTTTTAGTAAGCTGTCAGGATTTTCAATACTTTGCTCATGTCAGCTTTCATTGCCCTTCCAACTCTTAGGGTGAGGCCATGATTTATATGGAGCCTGAGAAACAAGTTATGTCGAGATCTGCTGATGAGTGTGTCGTGGCCCTTTGTGACCAGTGGTAAGTGAAACAAACCTGGGGTTGGAAAGTTGCTCCAATTGCACACTACTTCTTGATTGCTTTATTACAATAGACCTCTCCTGACTGTAGGTATTTGGATTATGGTGAAGTGAGCTGGAAGAAACAGGCATCAGAGTGCTTGCAGCATCTGGAGACGTGAGTTGTGAATGTGCCTGTGAAGGAGAGTGACTTTGCTGCTCTTGGTGGGGTCTGAGAGGGCTGAAAGCAGTGAGAGCTTCTTTCTTACAGGTTCTGTGAAGAGACTAGGAGAAATTTTGAAGCTACCTTAGGTTGGCTACAAGAGCATGCATGCTCCAGGACGTATGGCTTAGGTAGGCTAAAACATTCCCTTCCCAGCTGGTGCTTTGTAAGGATGGTGCTCCTTGTTTCATTTGGAAGGCTTAAGTGCTGTACAACATCCCCAGGAGTGCAGGGAAGTGTGGGAACAGCACTGTCCAACTGGTATCTTGGCCCAGCATCCCAGAGAGGGTGTGCTTTGTTGGATGTGCATGGGGCTGGTAATATTTGCACTACCACAGGAGGTCTGTGCAGCATCTTGGTAGCTTTTTGTCTGGGCCATTGATTTGGAAGGGTCCTCAGAAGAGGGAACTTACACCAGTTCTTGGGCTTTCTCCTCCAGTTCTAATTACCCTTCATCTTGTGTAGCCTGACATGGGGTAGCAGCTAGAAGTGCATTGTAGCCCACAGCAGATGTTCTTGAGCTGAGCTGTGTCAGGAAACAGATTGGAAATCAGCAACTGTTTGCTCTCGAGTAAAATTTTCAAATGCATGATTTAATTTTTAAACCAAATGTTTCTAAAAGCATCAGCATGAGTACTAATGTGTATAGATATGTTTCTATGTTCCACTGAGGATGATAAGCTGCTCCTGTGTGTCTGTGTGTGGGTGGGGTGTGCTGGTGGTGCTGACACAGCCTTCCCACCCAGGGACCCGCTTGCCTTGGGATGAGCAGTGGCTCATTGAGTCCCTCTCTGACTCCACCATCTACATGGCCTATTACACCGTGGCTCACCTGCTGCAGGGGGGGAACCTGAGGGGCCAAGGGGAATCTCCTCTGGGCATCAGGTAAGGAGAGGGAACCACTAAGTTCTCTTGTCTGGAGTTGAAAAAACACTTCAGATTATGCTTTGAATCATCTGCTCTAATTCTGTGTGGTTTATGGACTAATTTCTGGAGTAGTTTACATATTGGAATGGAAACTCTTCTTACTTGATGCTATAACTAATCTGAAAACCATTTCCAAAGTGAAGATTCTGATTCTTACAGCCAGAAATACCTCTGAGACTGGGCAAGGCTGTCATTTGGGCTCAAACCCCTGTAATTACAGAGAAGCTGTGCACGAGCTGGTCGTGTCTAGAAAGAAGCTTTGAAGTGAGCATCCTGGGCCCTGAATTACAGATCTGATGTAATGAAGCATGTGCAATTAGAGTGCTCTCCTGTGCAAGTAGATAACATCTAGCAGCCTTGGAAGATGCTTTTACTGATACTTGCTCTGTGGTGTGAAGGAAAAGGGGGTTTATGGCCCATCCTTTCAGTCACCTTCAGTTACAGTGGGTTTGGCCAAACACAAGCCCAGGCATTGCACAGGAATTGAAAGCACAGAGCAAGATTTGCCAGAGCCAAACCAGCAACGCTGTGCTTGTAGGATTTATTCTGGACTGGTAGTACAGACCATCATCTGAGGTGTTTTTTTTAATGTGTACTGGAAGTATCTGGGGTCCAGAATGCTTTTCCTCTCTGCATAGCACAGGTCAGAGCCCCATGGCAGCTGCTAACACATAGCAAACTTTGGCTTGCAAGTACTTAATTTGGAATGCATGCAGTGTCTGGTGCACTCTGCTGAAGTTCTGAGAGCCAGGAATAAAAGTCTCTGTAGAAACAAGAAGGATATGTGTTAATGCAGCCCAGTGGCCACAGAGCTGTGGGTATCAGTTACATCTCATCAGTATTTTCCTTCAAAATTGGGGATCCTCCCTCTGGTAATTGGTAAGATATGTCTTGCAGCAAATGTTAATTTTAAATGTTCATTCCATTTGAAGTGAGAAAAGACTACAAGTATTTTCCATGTAGGATGCAGCCTTGAACTGTACAGCAGCTCTTTCCTGTCCTCCTGCTCTTTGGCTTCTGGGAAGCCAGAGGGAATGGCTCCATGAGACACCAGTGAGGGGCTCTGTGTTCACCTGAGGCCACAGGGGGTGCTGAGGCTTGGGTGGTGACATTTGGAAAAGAAATGATCAAGTTTCCAGGATATTCAATATTATGCTTTACTTGTTGGTCACTTTTTCTTTATGGGATCTTTATGTTTTATTGGGAAATCTCGAAGGGCAGTTCTGAATTTGTTTCTGACATTGGATTCACTCAGGCAAAGGCCCTGGGCTCTCTGTCCTTGTTTACTGATCACATGGGCTGTGCTGTCAGGATGGAGCAGCAGGTTTAAGCTGCCTTAGAGGAAGTGCTGTGGAGTGTGAGGAGCTTTTACTGACTGTGCAACGTGGGACTGATTCTGTGCAGGGCCCATCAAATGAGCAAAGAGGTTTGGGATTACATCTTCTTCAAGACAGCTCCATTCCCTAAGACTGACATTCCAAAAGAAAAGTTGGACAAGCTGAAGGAGGAGTTTGAATTTTGGTATCCTGTGGATCTCAGAGTTTCTGGGAAGGATCTTGTTCCCAATCACCTGTCATACTACCTCTACAATCACGTGGCCATGTGGTCGGAGCAGAGGTGAGCTGGGATGTGATGCAGGTAAAGCTGGAGAGTTTGCAGTTCTGTTACATTTGCTAATGGCCTTTGGACTGTACAGCATTTAGAATTGTGTTGAGAATGTATTATTTCCTACTGCAGCTTTGATACAATTGTCTGTAATAGAAGTTGTTGAAATGGAAGGGGGTTTTACCATTATTTCCCCTGGTTTTTCTGCATTATCTCCTCCTATGGATTTCCCAGTGTTGAACTGTATTCCTGCACTGGAATTTATGTGACTTTATTTTTAAGTCTCCTCAATTCCGTCTCAGGGATGGTTTAAAGAGCCATCTATACTCCCATGGACTGTGCAGGGCTGGTTGAGAGTCTTTGCCCATTGCATGATGCTTTTGTGGTGAAGATACTGTTTGCATTCCCTTGAACTTTGCTTTAGGGGTTGTATAAAACTGTATATGGGAAAAGTGGGTTTCTGATGTAAAGATGATTGTGGGTAATTTAATATCTCCTTCCTTCATGGGTAGAGATGTGGACCCAGCACTGTTGTGTGCTCTTGGGCAGTAGCAATCACTGGCCTTTAAATTAAAGCCACCTGAATAGAGGAAGGTGAGGTAAATGCACTGTAATTGCAGGTGCCCTGCTCCCCTACCTTGCATTTCAGCAATGATAATCCTTAGCCTTTATGCTGGAGTTCTTTCCATCTTCTCAGGCACTCCTTAATATAGTTAAGACAACCCTTAGGTATTTTTTTTGAAGATTCCACTTAAGATGTTTGTCTCAAACTGGCACATAAAATGTTTGTTCCTTTTTTTAAAAAGAGAAAATGTATTTACTTGGCCAAAAGATTTATGTCTTGTCTTCAAACAGAGAGAAGTGGCCAGTAGCTGTGAGAGCCAATGGACATCTGCTCCTCAATTCTGAAAAGGTATGGTGAGGTTTGTGTGACATGGCTTTTGTGTTGTCAGAAAGGCATTTGCTAGCCAGACTGGAAACTTGGGATGTAAGCAGGGGAAAGAGTGACATTTCTTCATTAGTGCCCTCCAGCTTTTCATTCTTTGGAGGTAAAGACCTGCCTTGTCTGTGATTCTGTGCATCACTTTCTCTTAAATCAGCTCTTGTGTAGTCTCACCAATTTAGTGAAGAGTTCAGTGCATTTCTGTGAAGTTTGAGAGTAATATAGAATATTTATTTAACTAAAGTTTAGCTTTTTAGAGCATTGGAGTAGGTGCAGTGAGAGGAAAAAGTTTGTGCCAATAGCTTGCTAATATGTGCAAGTTCTGCCACTGAATTGAATAAAAAATGCCTGAACCCAGGAATTAGGCCTTGGAGACTGTCTGATATGAATCAAAAAAACCCCAAAACAAACCCTGGTGGAGTCCTTGAAAAATCAATACAAGATGATCTGAAACTGCCAGTTTTAAAGGAGTATTTAAGTTTAATTTAGGGAATTTCTGGGATTATATTTTGTGGCTGAGTGCATGCAGAGTTCAGTCTGCTTTTGTTGTGAGACCTCATTCAGGTTTACCAAAGAGCTTTTTTGCTGTGATTCATGAGAAAATTGTTTGCCCAAACCCTTGTTGGGTCTGCCTTGCTTATCCACCAACACAGGGGATGTGTGAGAAAACAAACACTCTTATCTTTCTTTCAGATGTCTAAATCAACAGGGAACTTCCTCACCCTCACTCAAGCTGTTGACAAGTTTTCTGCAGATGGTGAGTGTGTTCTGACCTGCACCTGATTGTCAGTGATGCCAGAAGGACTCAAACGAATGTTCTGCTCTCAAAGGAGTTTATTGCAGTATTGAATGGCAGTAAATCTGCCACTCACCACCTGCTCTTGTGGAAAAGCTGAGCTCCACTTGGAAGGCTGGGATGTGTGTTAGCACACCTGGTTCAGCCAGGAGCTGCTCCTGGGGCTGAGCCCTGCAGGGGCAGAGCAGCCTGCTGGATCTTTATATGTTCCCAAAGGGATCAGAGCCCAGGACACACTGCTGGTGTTCCCAAAGGGATCAGAACCCAGGACACACTGCTGGTGTTCCCAAAGGGATCAGAGCCCAGGACACACTGCTGGTGTTCCCAAAGGGATCAGAACCCAGGACACACTGCTGGTGTTCCCAAAGGGATCAGAGCCCAGGACACACTGCTGGTGTTCCCAAAGGGATCAGAACCCAGGACACACTGCTGGT
>JAOTQZ010001598.1:86258-99803 GCA_026546895.1 Pogonocichla stellata | reverse complement strand
GTGCCATTGGGGCTAAATCCTGCTGGGAACAGTGGGGACAGGGGTGTCACACTGCGGGGTGAGTGCTGGGCACTGTGTCTGTCTGAGACCAGCTTGGGGCTAAATCCTGCTGGGAACAGTGGGGACAGCAGTGTCACACTGCAGGGTGAGTGCAGGGCACTGTGCCATTGGAGCTAAATCCTGCTGGGAACAGTGGGGACAGGGGTCTGACACTGCGGGGTGAGTGCTGGGCACTGTGCCATTGGGGCTAAATCCTGCTGGGAACAGTGGGGACAGGGGTGTCACACTGCGGGGTGAGTGCTGGGCACTGTGCCATTGGAGCTAAATCCTGCTGGGAACAGTGGGGACAGGGGTCTGACACTGCGGGGTGAGTGCAGGGCACTGTGTCTGTCTGAGACCAGCTTGGGGCCAAATCCTGCTGGGAACAGTGTGGGGACTGCAGCCTCATCCAGTTAAAACTGTTCTGTCAGTTTTGGTTTTGTCAGTTTGTCAGGCCAGGACTTGAAAAGGGTGGTTGTGAATCTCCAGCCATTTTTCCAGGAATTCCATATGCATCTGTCCATTGGGTGGAGTAAAAGAGAACATTTCCATACATATTGATATCTGTACATGGGAATCCTACTGCATCTAGAGCAGCCAAATGTAAGGAGGATGTTAAGTTAATTAGATATATTTAAAATATTGAAGTTGTTTGACTCCAGCTGGCAGGAAGCCAGTGCTGCCACCGGGGTACCAGGTGTCTGCACCTCTGGCAGCCAGAATTCCTCTTGGGGTAGTTTGACAATCTCAGCTTAGTTTCACTGGCTATTTTCTTAACATATAATTAATGTTGCTGATAGAGAAGTGTTTCTTTAGCCCTAATAGTGAGGCAGTCCATGCACAATATGTGTAAATACTTTTCATGGCCTTGATTTGAGCACACTGAAAGTCTGTTAATTCCTGTGCTCTTCAGAGCTGTGTGTGGGGAAACCCAGCTGGCTGATATCTGACCTGCTGACACGCTGGACATGGAGCTTGCCTGCAAACATCAGACCACGAGGAATCTCCCCTGCCCGAAGCCAGGGCACTGCTGTGATCTTATCCAGCCCGTTAATTTGTTTTGCATTCCTGGCTAACGCTCCTCTCCCTCCCCAGCACAGATACTGGAGTAACCACAGTGTCCAGTCCCAGCCTGTGCTGCAGCAGCACGCTCTGGAGCCACCGGGTCTGTGACACACCCACCCACCCCGGGCTCCCACCTGTGCAGGTGGGCAGGACACACCAGGCTCTCACCTCTGGGCTCACCTGCCTGCCCCTCGTGGAGCAGCTGCCCCAGTGCCAGGACACCAAACTCCTCATGGCAGCTGATGTGACTGACTCAGGGTGTTTTTTGGGGGAACATCTCCTTTTGCATGGCTTCTTGACACAGGCACTTGGAGTGAAACGTGAGGAGAGTAAAACAATAGGCCCCAGTAACTCCATATGACATCAGGGAGAAGGGGCCAGGTCAGCAAAGTGCTGCTCTCAGGGAAATGTTTGACCAAGCTTAGCTTTAAAATTGCTAAAAAATACGAATTCACCCATTGGGGCTGTACCTCCACCAGTTTGCTGGATGCCCTGGGGGTGGTCAGGGGAGCTGGCTGGTGCAGGGGACCATCAGTGTTTGCAGAGTGAATTTAAACTGGTGACACACTGGTAACTTCCTTCTTCAGACTTCCCCAGTTGTAGATTTTGGCAAGATCATAATCTACACCAATAACCTGAAAATCATCCGTGCTCCCATGGACGAGAAGGAGCTCATGAGAAGAATCATCCAGACTGAGGGGATAAATGACTGGACGTTCGTGTACCGGGACAAGAAAGAACAAATTAGTGCTGGACATGTAAGAGATGTGGAGAATAAGGTCACTTGCAACCAGCACCTGCAGGTAAGAGAAAATGGGAAGTGCTTTTCCCCTTAGCCCTGGTCAGAGCACCCAGGCCCCATCCTGCTCTGTACCTGGCTCCTAACTGAGTTTGGGTGAAAAGCATCACTCTGTTCCCCCTCTCCCTTGGGAGATAAGGACCAGCCCTGTGCTGAGGCTGTGCTCTGGGGACAGCAGTGCTGCTGCAGCTGCTCTGTCTCCCCCTGTTCCTTCCCCTGGAGATGCTGGCATCTCCAGACCCTGGCTGGGCTCCAGCCCCTGTCACCCCTCCCAGTGGGGTTAGACAGGCCAGAGTTTCTCCAGCCTGACAAGGCTAAACACAGCTGCTCTGTGGCTGAGACTGCTTCAGGCTAAAGCTTCAGTATCAGCTGAAATAAGGTCGTGCCTCACATGTGCTTTCTCACGGGGGAGTCTCTGTGGGTCAGAATCCCAATTAGTCTGACCATGATTCGATCCCACAAAACCTGACGTTGTCTCGTGGAGCTGATGGAGTTTCGTGGAACTGAGTCTGTGTTGAGCATGGGTCAGCTCAGCCCTTCTGCTCCCGGGAATTTCAGGGTGGGATTTGGGAGAGGCTGCCTGGCACGGTGGGAGAGAGGCACAGAGGGCAGCTCAGAGAAGGTATGCATGGTGGTGAGGAGGGATTTGGGGAGAGAGGCTGATGGGCAGTCCCTGGAGAAATGAAGTGTGGCTCAAACCTGAGGCTGCAGAGTGGGAATGGTGTGATAAGGAATCACAGGAGGGTGAGTGGAGCTGTGCAGAAGAGAAAGAGTTTGGAGTATTGTGTGTTATAATTCCAGTCACATTAACTTCTCCTTTTCTAGCAGTCCTCAAGCACGTGGGAGCCTTTAGGTTGAGGTCCTTGCTGTGGAGAGCTGGCAGTCAGAGGCAGAGTGGTGTGTCAGGAGCACCGTGATGGCAGAGGCCAGGGGACAGAGTTTCCCTCTCTCCAGAACCTTCCTGGCTTTGGAATTTCCCACCCACTAACAGATTTTTTTTCCTGCTTCAGGAGGCCAGTGCTGCAGAGGGCTGCTGGCAGTGCCGGGGCTCGGGCTGTGCTCCGTGCTCGCTGTGCCACGGAAGCAAGTTCTCCATGCTGGCCAACAGATTCCGGGAGTCCTACCGAGCCCTGCGCTGCCCGGCGTGCGACCAGAGCGGGCGGCAGCGCTGCCGGCTGTGCGCGGCCTGAGCTGCGGCTGTGTGAGCTGCGGCTGTGCCAGCTGTGTGAGCTGCAGCTGTGCCAGCTGTGTGAGCTCCAGCGCTGCCGGCTGTGCTGGGTGTGCGAGCTCCAGCTGTGCCAGCTGTGTGAGCTCCAGCTGTGCCAGCTGTGTGAGCTCCAGCGCTGCCGGCTGTGCGCGGCCTGAGATTCAGCTGTGCTGGATGTGCCAGCTGTGTGAGCTGCAGCTGTGCCAGCTGTGCACGGGCTTTGCCAGCTGTGTGAGCTCCAGCTGTGCGCGGCCTGAGCTTCAGCCAGGACACGTGGGGGGGTTGGTTCCTGGGACACACCTGGGGGTGTTCATCCTTCCCTGGGGACACCTGGGATGTTCATCCTTCCCTGGTGTCACTGGGGGTGTTCATCCTTCCCACATCCCGTGGCAGTGACAAGTGTTTAACAGAGGGGAAAGGCACAGCCAGGTCTGACCTGGGCTGCTCCTTCAGAGGAGTGGGGCAGTGTCAGCAGTGTGCCAGGTGTGCACTGGGTACCAGTGCAGGTGTGCAGTTGGTACAGGTGGTACCAGTGCAGGTGTGCAGTCAGTACTGGTGCCAGTCTGTACCAGTGCAGGTGTGCAGTCAGTACTGGGACCAGTCTGTACCTGTGCAGGTGGTACCAGTGCCAGTCTGCACCAGCCCAGCTGCACAGGGGCACTGGTTGGTACCAGTGTGTTCCAGCCCAGCTCTGTGCTCCGTTTGTCCCAGCAGTGCCTCTCAGGTGTAACTGGCTGCACACGGAAAGTGGCACTGCCATTGCTGCTCTCTCTCTGTGCCCTGCAGGGTCAGAAGCATTGCCTGGGGTTTTGCTGCTCTGACACCTGCTTCAGTGACACAGGGATTCCTTCGGGGTCTGGCTTATGGGGGGAATTGAAAACCCTTCCCAAACTTGGGTATGTGGATTTATTATTCTAAATAGAAGTTATTACATTTTAGCCTCCCTCCAAGGAAGGGCTGATTTGAAACTCCCCTGGGTGCTGCTCAGCACTTGTCAGGCCCAGGCTGGGGGTGAGCAGCACAGCTCTTGCCTAATACTAATCCTGTGTTGTAATCTGCAGCAGGTAAACTCTAATTAGTGGGATGAAGCAACGATGGGGATCCTTTGCAGACTGCACTGGTGCTCAGAGCACAGGGGCTGGGAGCCTGAGGCAAACAGGGGAAATGGCATTTTTTCTCTAAAGCATTAACTTACTACCTTTTATACTCAGGAGTGGTGTCAGTGCAGCCTTAACTCCCAAATTCCCTCTAAGACCCCGATGAGTTAGAGGCTGCTCTCATGTGCTGCACACTGAGGCTGCAAGCCCAGGCACGAGAATTCACGGCCAAGATTCTCTTTTCCTCTGGTAGGTTACAAAGTTTCTCTGCAACACTGAAATTATTCAGAATAATACTGTTCTAGCTCCTACACTCGCATGTGTCTTGTGCTGGAATTGTGCTGTGGGTACTGAGGGTTTCTTTTCTTAAAAGTGCATCAATCTACAGGAGATACTTGATTGGTTTCATTCCTCAGATCAGTATCCACAATGTGAAAAATGTTGTCCCTGGGGTATCAGGGCAGGTGAGACTTCCCAAATCAGGAACTGCTGTCAGGCAGCTCCCTTCCCTCAAATACAACCTGTTTGATCTCAGCTTGTTGGAGAGTTTGCTGCCCTAAGATAAGAAAAAAGTAACCAGGCAAAATTGCCTGATAGTGTTTACAATAAAACCAGACTCAAATATGCCTTATAAAATCAATATCATTGTTCTTTGGCAATGTGGTGTTTCTCAAGCACTGTCACTCCTGGCTGTGTCAGCTGCTCCCACCATGTGCACATGTCACAGAGCTGAGCTCTGCCCCGGCTCAGTCCTCTCCCACAGCTCCCAGTGTCCTGGAGACTGCACACCAAGCCCAGCAGGGATTTGCTTCCCCAGCTTCCCACGCCCTCCTTTCATTTTTGGTGATACGCTGGCTTGATTTACCCAATAAATGCTCTTATTTTACCTGGCAGAAGTTTGAGTTTCCCTGCAGCATCCTGTGAGCTGACTGTCGAGGCAACGGGCTCCTTGTCACGAGCTGCTGGTTTAATTTCTGCTGCACCCAGAGCCCCCCTCCCATCCCTCCCTCCCTCCCCTGGGCTGCTGGCACAGGGTGGAGGGCACGAGCTGAGCTCCAGCCTGGCTCTGGCAGCAGCTCAGAAGCACAAACTGGCTCTGCCATGGCCCAGAGGGGCAGGGTGAGGCACTGGGGGCAGTGCCCAGGGCTCCTGCTGCCCCCCTGGGCTGGGGGTGCCTTCGGCTGGGTCTGTCAGGTCTGTATGAACTGGGTTACTTTATGGGCCAGGGTAGGAGTGGAAGACGTGTTGAACTTCTGCCAAAAAATAACGAGTTTTTCCGGTTTGCTGAAAGCTTGGAAAGATGGCACTGGATTTGCTGAACTCAGCAGGCTTCTGCATGTGATCTCAGTGGGGTCAGCTGGAGTGTTTCTGGTGAGAATGCTGGATGAAATGCAGGAATCTCTGAAGTTGGTGGCACAGTTTTGGTTTCATTGATCACCTATATTTTTTTTTTCTGGTGTTTAGTGGCTCAGTAACAGAAGCAGACCCGTGGGGTGGTGGTGAGCTCTGTACTAAAACCCAAACTGTCCTGCATGGGATATTCTTTTACAAAGGCAAAACCCAAACCTCCCAACTGCCAGGACTTTGGAGAGTTAAATACAGGCAAAGATGCTTATCCTGGAGTCTATTTCTGGTGTTTTTTGTTAACTGTCTACAGCTGCTCTTGGCTTGCCGTAGAACAAGAGCACACAAAAAGGCATTTAAAGGTTTCTCTAAAGGAAAAAACAAACCCAAGAGCAAGAGAGCAACCCTTTCTTCTCTGGCCCTGGTGCAGAGCTGTGTCTCTGGAAGGCTGGAGCAGCCTCACTCAATAACTGTGGTTGGCTGCCACACCATGGTGAGCCGTGGATGTGCTCTGAAGCAAAACTTGGAGCAAACTTGGGAAAGAGGAGCTGGGGCCAGCTGCTGCTGGCTTGGAATGCTTGGCAGCTCAAGGTGAAGGGAGAAGCAGAGTCAGTGCCCTTTGCTGTGAAGGGCTTGAGCCAAATCAGAAGGGCAAATGGAATTGTGGCATGCCTGGGGGAAGCAGGAGGGGACTCTGGAGCTGAGCAGTGACAGCCAGGAGAGCAAAGTGGGAGGTTAAACAATGCAAATAATAATAAATAATCCCAAGTGTGCTGCATGGCTGGGACCCAGAAGGCAGCAGCACTGCAGAGGTGATTCCCAGAGCTCCTAATAAATGCCTTGGTTAAAGCTGATGTGGGGCTCCTGCTGGTTCTGCTGTGACTCTGCAGGTGCAGCCCTGGAATGCTGCTCTGCTGCAGAACAGGGTGGGAAGGTGTGACCAGACAAGCTCCCAGAGACCAGAGCCAAAGCTCTGGGGCTCTTCAGGGTGTCGGTGCCAAGACATCTCCTGGCCCACAGAAATGCATGTGTGGCCTCAGCTGGGGCATTTCGTGCATCAGCTCCAACGTGTGGTCCATAGATGGTCCCTTGGACAGTGGAAAGTGCCATTGTGGGGTTTGGGGTATTTTGGGTGGCCTTTAATTGATTGCAGGGGTCATTTTGAAGTGAGTCCATGACCTGGGAACAAAACATTTCGTTCAAGTGTGATGAATTGATCTGTATTTGAAATATGCACATCTGTATGTGAGAGGCTTCTGTACTTATCAATCTTTATCACACTGACTAATCTGTGCACTGGGTTTTTAATTTACATTTATTCACAGCCACCACCCTTCCAAAGCAGAAAACAAGTGGAGGAATCTGGAAAGCTTTAGCTGAATTTGCAATATCACTGCCTTATTTCCCTGCAGTTAAAAAGGAAAGAATTGGAATATTTATGAATTTAAGCATTAGTATTTTTGCAAGTCTTTGAGGCTGTCGTTTTGATTTATGTGGGCTACATTTAGATTTGCATGTAAGCCCAGCCCTTGATTGCTTTGAAATCTTTTGATTTCACACAAACTGTTGTGTGTGAGCTGCAGTGAAGTCTCTGCTGCAGAACTCTGTGCAGCCCCAGTGATTCCCCTCCAACAGCTTCTGGTTCCTGCTGCTTCTGGAGATGATGGCACAGCAAAGGTACGTGGGTCAGAATTCCCAGGATTTGGAATAATGAGCAATGCAACCAGTCCTGCTTGCTGCTGTTAGTGGAAAACAAAACCATCGATGCATTTGCTGGATGGTGAGGGAGAGCACAGAGATTCTTGGTGTGGTTTTATTCGCTGGGTTTTTGCAAGAGGGCAATGGCTGGAGAATGGTTGGAGCAATGTGAGGGATGGCCCTGGAACCACTGGGACCCCCGTGCTGAGGTGCTGAGGGTTTCTGGAAACACTCAAAGCCAAAAATGGGGTGGGAAACGTAACTCAGAGCTGTGGGTGAGTTACAGGCAAAGTCAGATTTGTGGTTGCTTTAGGTCCACTCCGAGAGAGGGAGGGGAAAAGTCCTTGAAATAAGGAAATCACTCTGGAAAGAAATGTATTACAGGAGCTCATGAACGACTCTGGGAGATCCTAAAGGATCAGGACAGGATCCCGTCCCCGTGTCCCGTCCCCGTGTCCCCGGCTTTGGCATCCCGAGGGACGGACGGCGAGCGGGGATGCGGCTGCGGACGGGGAGGGGGAGAGTCCGGCCCGGGGGGTACCTGAATGGGGGTACCTGAATGGGGGGTACCTGAATAGGGGGTACCTGAATAGGGGGTACCTGAATAGGGGGTACCTGAATAGGGGGTACATGTATAGGGGTATCTGACTGGGGGGTACCTGAATCGGGCTGTCTCTGTGTCTCGTGCTGTCTGTCTGTCTGTCTCTCCCGGGTGTCCCTGTGTGTCCCGGGCTGTCTGTCTCTCTCTCCCGGGTTGTCTGGCTGTCTCTCCGGGGCTATCTGTCTGTCTGTCTCTCCCGGGTGTCTCTGTCTGTCTGTCTGTCCCGGGTCCCTGTGTAGCGCTGCGGGGCGGCCACACGGTGGCGCTGCTGCCCGGGAGGTTCGAGCGAGGACAGAAAGAGGGACAGAGGGACAGTGGGGACAGCAGGGACAGGGGGACAGAGGGACAATGGGGTCAGAGGGACAGTGGGGACAGCAGGACAGAAAGAGGGACAATGGGGGACAGAGGGACAGAAAGACAGAGGGACAGTGGCGACAGTGAGGGCAGAGACAGAGGGACAGGAGGGCAGAGGGACAGCAGGACAAGGGGACAGTGGGAACAGAGGGACAGAAAGGCAGAGAGATCGTGGGACACAGAGACAGAGGGACAGCAGGATGGGGGGGACAGGGGGACAATGAGGACAGAGGGACAGTAGAGACAGAGGGACAGGGGGACAGTGGGGACACAGGGACACCATAGCACGGAGGGCTGGGGCTCTTCCCCTCTCCCAGTCTCCCACCTGCTCCTAGACCTGTAAAGTTCTTTCTCCCACAGTCAGGCGTAGGAAATCCAGCTGTGTGATCTCTGGGTGCCTGAGCCTGCTGTTTGGTGGAAGGTTCCTGTCAAGGCTCTTTGTTCCCCAGGCTGGGGTGCAGCTGCCATCGGGGATGTCGTTGTGCCACTGCTGCCATTTCAAAGCACCTGGAGGAGAAGCCTCCAATTTTGGTATAGAACAGGCCTTGAAAACCTTGTGCTTTTAAAATCAACTTCTATTCTGCAGCAAGAAAAAACAGTAGAGCTGGGTTTATTGGACAGTCTTGTTCTGGAGTTGTCAACCTTTTTAGCTCAGAACACAAGATTCCTTTTATATCAGAATTTTGTTATGTCAGAGTTTTGGAGCACCTGTGATTGCACATCATAATTGCACTACGTGACTGTGTTAGCCTTTAAATGCCATTTCCCTGCCTTTCCTGAAGCTTCTGTTTTCTCTCCTGCCAGGCTGATGGCAGCATTTCTTCAGCCTGGCGTTTGCATTAGTATGGAAGTCACAGTAAGGTTCTGGTGTTATCTGAGATCACTGAATGATCTCGTGCTTTACAGCAGAGTTTGCCATGCAGGTGAATGCTGGTTGCCTTTTGCCACAGGGAGTCAGGTCCCTTCTGTGCCTCACTGCTGCCCAGAGCTTGGTGACCTCCCACCAGTGTTCATGCTCCCAAGGGCTGTGTGTGCTGCTGCTCCCACACAGGAGGGTGCCCTGCAGCAGCCTGCTCAATCCTAGAGGCAGGAGCAGTTGTGGAACCAGGTGGGAAACAAGTGCCTTAGGGCCTGGGGGGAACAGCCACGTTCCTCCTCCTGCAGGAACCACAATCCAATACTCATTTTGGGTCAGACACCATTATATTTTATGGGTCTCAGGCATTATCTTTTTAGTCCCCAGTGCTTTAATGCCCAGAGTTTTAGCCCCCTGTGTTCTTTGTGGTGCATTCAGAGATGCCCTTTGGATCAGGGGTGGTTTTTGGGCCAGGCTGGCTCTGTCTGTGAGCGAGAGCTGTCCCACCCCAGCGCTGCCCTTCCCTGCAGGAGCAGGAGCTGCTCTTCCCCAGAGCATCCCTCTGTCCCCTGCTACCCCCACGGTGTGTTTGCTGCAGCTCAGGAGCCAGGCCCAGCAGAGTTTTGTTCCCCAGGTCTCACCAAAGGCAGCTGCTGGGGAAGGTGCTGTGTGATCCCAGAGAATCCTCTCCCCTGGGCTGCCTGCCAGCTGGCTGCTCCTCCGGGAGCGTTCTGTTCTTGATCTGGGTCATTAAATATTAAAAGGCAAAGTGATTCTAAAAGCCAGCCGTTTTTTAGAAGTACTAAATAACTGTAATTTGTTTCCTAATAGATAGTTTTGTCCTTGTCACGGAGTCCTACTCAATAGAAGCAGAGTGTGAAGAGGCAGGATGCTCTGGAAATCCCTGTGTGAGCAGGAGCCTGGGAGCTGCAGCTGGGCTGGGGGCAGGATGAAACCAAAGCTCAGCCTGGGGCTGGGGCAGGGCCCTGTCCCCCCAGAGCCTGGCACTGGCCAGTGCTTGTCCCTGAGCTGTGCCAGGGCCTGGTGGCAGAGCTGGGTACAGGTGCCCTCCTGAGGCTCTGCCAAGGCAGCAGCAGCCCTGCTTGTGCTTGGGAGAAAAGGGACCTTCCCCGAGTGCTCTGTCATTTGCCAGCGTTTCTGCTTGTACATTTGCTGTGCTGTAAAGTCTTCCAATTCTTTGTTTCTGTTTTAAAAATGGTAACACACGCTGCTGTGACTCCTCCCTTCTGATTCTCTTCTCTCATCAGGTTTGCATTTGGGGATTATTTACTGGAGACTTGCAATGTGCCAGAATGTAATTCCTGAGATTGTAAGAAAGGTAATTCAGTCAAGTTGTAAAACCTTAATGCTTTGCTGTGGTTTGTCTTGTTTAAAGGGATCACATTTCCTCAACTGGCTTTTTTTAAGGGGAGCTGCTGCTGAGGAGGAGCCTGGGCCTGTCCCTGCTGTGGTCCCTGCTGGGCTGCCCAAACTGGCCCCTCTGATGCTCCTGTGTGGTGGCAGGAGGGGAGGTGTGGAGGTGAGGGCACCTGCAGGGTCTGGGATCGTGCCTGGGCTCTGAGCAGCTCCCCTGAGCCCTGGGGTTTGTGTGGGGCTGAGTGCTCTCCCTGGGATAACCTGCTGATGTGCCCTGCAGAGCCCCCAGTGCTGCCTAGGGGCAGCAACACTGCCCAAACACTGGGACCTGGTCCTACCCTACCCTCTGTTTTCTTGTTTGTTTGTTTGTTTCAAGCTCTAATTCTTCCATTCTCCAGATCAGGCTATTGGTCTGACCCTGACCCAACACCTGCTTGGAAAAAGAATCTTGCCTTAGCACACAGAAAAGAAACAGAGCTCTGCAAACTCTGCCATGGCCACAGGCTGTGGCCCCTGCAAGGGAGGGGTGTGTGCACTGGGAGAACTGGGGGGAGCTGGGGCCCAGGCTGGGCAGTGCAGGCAGCAGAGCCCAGTGGTGCTGCAGCCCAGACCCTCAGAAAGGGCTTTTTGTGCCTTTGGAGAGCCTGGGTGGCAGCTTTGGAGGTTTCCTGGGCTCCTGAGTGCACGTGGAGCAGCAGCTGCAGGTGTCCTGCAGCTCTCCTGCCTTGCCCACGCTGGGCTGGGCTCTTTGGCCAGAGCACAGGTAACTGCTGGAACCACAGCTCAGTGCAGCTCTGCAGCTGCAGCAGGCTCACAGCACTGGGCACAGCCCCTGCTCTGCTCTCCTGCCACCAGCAGCTGCTTGGACAGCAGTTTAAACATCAGCAGCTCCCTCCTGCTTGCCAGCCCTCAGCAGGGAGCGTGCTCCTTCCCAAACATCTCCTCTCCTCTGGGTGCCTGCTGTGCCACAGCTTTGCCTGCAGATCCTGCCTCGTGCACACTGCAGCCTGCAGATGGCTGGGTGCACATCCACGGCAGGATCAGAGAGCAATTTCTAATTCCTGGAGCTCTGGAATGAGCAGGTATGTGATACATGTGACTGTCTTTAAAAAAAAAAGATTTATTTCCAGCTGATGTCAACCCCGTTAATTCCTGCTTTGTTCTGGTGTCTCCTGTGATTGGTGGTTGATGTGCCTGTGCTGTTCCCTGGGGAGGGTGGCAGGGCTGTCCAGCAAGGCCCACCTGGCTTCAGACAGCTCTGAGGGTGCTCAAGGAAAAACCCAGTAACTTCAGGAAAGGTAAATCCCTCATGGCTCAGGCATTTTTGAAAGCCCACCCTGGGACGCTGGACACATTCCTCTGCCTTTTTAAACTTTTGTTTCAAAAGTTTCCTGGGACCCTCTGTGCTCTCTGGGCTCCCAGAGCTGCACTGCAGCTGAGAGTGGTGGCCCTGTGGCTGTAAATTTAAACCTGTGGGTTTAGAAGCTGCAGCTGGTCACTCACCAGGGGCTGTTTTGGGGTGTCCCAGTTTGGGGAGTCACTGTGCCCACCCCTCTGTCAAACCCCTCATCCAACCCCTGCAGGACCAGGGCTCAGGCACGGGGCAGAGCCTCATCCCTGGGTCTGGATGAGTTTACTCACTTTAACACAGTCACATCCTTTATTGTTCCCAGCTGGAGAGCTGCAAGTCGGGGAGCAGAGACCTGCCTGATGGAACTGGGGCAATTGAAGCGACACTTGCTGAGTCCCAGCCTCTCAGTTTAACCACAGCACAGCTCTTGCTCTCGGTGGCAGCTGTAATTTTGTCCTAAATGAGTGTGGATGAGGTGCTGCCAACTGCTCCATATTCCAGCAAAGCCAGCTCCTGAATTCTGCTGCTTCCAGGCAGGGCATCTAAACACTGCAAACATCTAGCAGCAAGTAGGCAGTGCCATAAATAAATGATCAGCCATGGAAAAGGCATGACGAGGCATCTCTGAGGATCTGGAGGCCAGGAAGCCCCAGTGTTACCATCAGGCTGAGCTCCTGCCTCTGTCCCAGTGCTCCCAGTGCTCCCAGTGCTGCTGTGGGGATGCAGCCTGGGGGAGCCCCCCCTGCTGCAGTGTCACACCAGTTTGGGTCCTGCAGCTGCTCCCCTCCTGCACTGGGTGGGGGTGGGTGAGGGGCAGTGGAAATGCGCCTGGGCAGCTCCAGGAGGGGCTGGGGAACGCTCAGGGCTCCAGCTCTGCCCTGGGTGCTGGGCTTGTGCTGGGCTGGCTGCTGTCACATGCCCTGGCTCTGCCCCGTGACTCCTGCCCTTCTGCTCTGGACAACCGTGTGCAGCCCGAATTTCTGGTGTCATTTGCTGTCCCTCAGTTTGGGTTTGGCTGCTTTCCCCTCCTCCCTGGGCAGCTCCCTCACTCCTCATTTTGCACCCCTCCCCTGCCATCAGACCTGCACCCCTGCCATTCCTGGTTTCCAGGGCCTGGAGCTGCAGTCCCAGTGCTGGGTGCAGGGTGGGATGTGTCCCTGCTGGGAGAGCTGCCCGGGGTCAGCAGCAGCACCTGGGAGCTGCAGCCTGGCACTAAAGGGCTCTCCCACACCAAAGCTCCCTCTGCTGAAGAGCTTTGCATGGGATGTGACTTTTAATTTGGTTCTGAAAGCCAGGCAGGCTTTGGGAGCTCTCCCTGACACTATCTGAGCAAGGATATTGCTGGACTTTTTATACAAAAGACACTTTAATTAAACTCCCATCATGAAAACAATTAGACCAAATTTGCAGTACTTAACTAGTCAATAATTTAGTAGTTGGAGCTCATTAATAGACTTCTCCCCGTGCCTGTGCTGTGCTGCCAGCTGCCTGCCAGGGGATCAATGTGGGGTCAATACAGCCTCCCTCCTCTGTCCCCTGCCCTGGTGGCACTGGGTGAATGCAGGAGCTCCTGGCAGAGCTGGGGGCAGAGGTGGCAGCTCTGTGCTGCTGTCCCTGCTGGCCCAGGGGGCTGCTCCCCTCCTGCAGCCCCGTGTGGTGGCTCTTGGGGTGTCCCCTCTGTGTGCCCTGTCCCCCCTCTGTGTGCCCTGTCCTCCCTCTGTGTGCCCTGTCCCTTCTGTGCCCTGTTCCCCCCCTCT
>JAOTQZ010001598.1:35424-45930 GCA_026546895.1 Pogonocichla stellata | reverse complement strand
CTGCAGGGATGGTGACCCTGGGGCTGCAGGGTTGGTGGCCATGGGGCTGCAGGGATGGTGACCCTGGGGCTGCAGGGATGGTGGCCCTGGCTCCAGGGAGTGTTCACCACACTCAGACTTTCTGCCTCTGCTGCTTTCCCGTGCCTGGCTTGCTGGTGAAGCCACAGTTCCAGAGCTCCTGGAGTGGGGCTGTGCTGGGACAGCTCCTGGGTCCCACCTAGAGCTGTGATTCCCAAATCAGGGGCCTAGCGTGATGCAGAGCTGCTCCCTTGGCTCCTTTAAAAGGGTTTTTAAGTTGGGAGTTGACTTGAGAAGGTGAGAGGTGCAGGGAGGGTGCTCTTTGAATGTGGGGTGTGTTCCTCCTGGCATCCTTGTAAATGGAAATATCCGTCACAGGACGTTTCCTTGTTGCCTCTCTTGGCTTAGAATTCTTCTGAGAGCTGTCACCAGCATCTCGATGGCCCCTGGGTTGTCCATGAAAGCCTGGCAGGAGTTTCCAGCTCATTAGCTGAGTGCTGGCTAGCACGGAGTGCAGCCCGGTGGTGAGCCCTGCCCAGCCCCGGGCCATGGCTTTGTGTGCCGCTCCTGCCCCTTCCCACAGCTCCTCTGGGGCGCCTTTTGTCCCGTGCAGCATTAGCCCAAGTGCCAGCTGCGGCTCCAGCCATTCCTTACAATGGGGATTTCTTACAGCTGAGCAATAATGGGGGTTTGGAGGGCAGGGGGAGGGCACAGGGGGCCCTGTGCTGCTGTGGATGTCCCAAATCCCCGTGTCCAGACTGTGCTGGCAGCCCGTGGGTCGCTGCAGCCAGCACTGGCTTCTGGCAGTGTCACAGGGCTGGCAGAGCCCTCACCTGCCGAGTCTGGGCCATGTCTCACCTCTGGCCCTGCAGTGCTGTGCAGCAGGTTTTTCTGGCTGTTCAGGCTTTTCCTGTGGTTTCCCTGCTGGTCACACACGAGGGTGGCACTGGGAACGTGCCCATTGCTCTGGCTGCCACCCTGATGTCCTGTGCCCATTCCTCTGGCTGCCACCCCGATGTCCCAAGCTGAGACATGGCCAGCTGGTCCCCAAGGATGGCTGAGCTGGCTCATCCCTGTTTTCCAGGCAGACCCAGCAGGGTTGAGGTGCAGATCAGAGATGTGGTTTTGTTACCAGCTCGTTTCATCCTGTCACGGTACAACAGGAAATGTGGCAACGGTTTATGGTTAAAAGCTTCTGTTTTTCTTCCTTCAGCCAGAATTGCAGATTCTGCACCAGAAACTTTGCACAACTGGGGGCTGGGGTTGGTTTGTGAGGAGCAAGAAGTGGCTGATCTGGTCATGCACTGCAGGAGGAGCAGCACTGCTCTTCCCAGGCTGTGCTGCTGCCCCGTGGGGCTGGTGCTGCTGGGCTGGTTTGGGTCTGGAAGCAGAAAAGCAGAATATTTAACTGCAGGACTGGGATGGATGGGTGCTCCCTGCCTGGGGGGCTCGTGGTGTTGCCTGGCCTGAGCATCACTTGAGTGGCAAGAGGTGAAGGGTTGAGCCCTTGGATCCCCAGTGCCCTCATGGGGCTCCCCCATCCCCAAACAGCTCCTGGAGCTGGGCTGCCCCCACTCTGGATCCTCTGGGGCTGCACTTTGCCTTGATTTTTGTCTGTGACTTCACTGTGTGTCCCCAGGTTTGATCCGGGCACTCCCTGTCACTGTGCCTGTGGTGGGATGGATGCATGAAATAAATTATCAAAGTTTTTTTCCCCTGGATTGGGAGGGTGTGGCAGGGGGCTGGGCAGGCTGCAGGTACCCCTGAGCTGCCCAGGGTGGGGAAGGCAGGACAGCACAGCTGGGCTGTGGTTTGTGACAGTGTGCGGTGAGGTGACATCGTGTGACACCGGTGCCGTGCTCCTGAGCCAGGCCCCTCCTCCTGGGAGTGGTTTGGGTTTCTTGGAAGCCAAAACCCTCCTCACCTGCCTGTGCCTGCTGCCAGACCCTGGGGCACCGCTCCAGGCTCCTGCTGCCCTGCTGTGCCTGTCCCTCCATGGAAACCCAGCTGCTCCCAGGCTCTTAACTGCTGCCACAGCTGTGTCCCTCAGCTGGGAACATCCCACCAGGGGAGGGACCTGGGGACAGACAAACTGCAGGCACAGGGACAGGCACAGGGACAGGGACAGGCAGAGCTGCTGGGTTTGCTTTTACCAAAAGCAAAACACAATTTGTGTGTCTGGATGAGGGATGCAGGGATGGAGGGAGGGATGATGGATGGATGCAGGGGTGGAGGGAGAGATGGATGCAGGGATGCAGGGATGGATGGATGGATGGATGAGGGATGGATGCAGGGATGCAGAGGTGGATGGATGGATGCAGGGATGGATGCAGGGATGCAGAGGTGGATGGATGGATGCAGGGATGGATGCAGGGACAGATGAAGGGATGGATGCAGGGATGGATGCAGGGATGCAGGGATGGAGGGAGGGATGGATGGATGGATGCAGGGAGGGATGAAGGGATGGATGAGGGATGCAGGGATGGATGGATGGATGCAGGGAGGGATGCTCTCCATGCTGGGCTGTGTTTGTGCCACGGGTGATGTTGTGGTGCCCTCAGCTCTGCAGCTGCACCTCTCTGTGTGCAGGAGGGGACAGTCCCGGGGTCCCCTGGCCTCCCTCACTGTGCTTGGGGTGGTGAGGGGCAGCACAGCTGTGCCTGTCTCAGTGCTGTGACATGAGGAAGTGCAGGGTTTCTGAGAGTTCATCTTCTGTTAACTTACAGGGAAGGGGTGGGGTTTTTTTTGTTGTTAATCTTTTTTTTTTTCTTTTCCATCATGCTACTTTCAAATTCTCAACCCTCAGCATGATTTCTAAAGATGATTTTTAAGGACTCCCCTGCCAGCCCAGCAGGTGTGTGTGGCCAAGACTTGGCATGGTGTGAGCCAGAGGACTCTGACAGATTGGGAAGTTCTGATGAAGGGATATTTATGTGCAGGTCTCAAACAACCCAGGAAAGCTTTGCTTTTATTGCCATAGAATGGTTTGGGTTGGAAGGGACCTTAAAGCTCATCCAGAGCCACCCCTGCCATGGCAGGGACCCCTCCCACTGTCCCAGGCTGCTCCAGCCTGGCCCTGGGCACTGCAGGGATCCAGGGGCAGCCACAGCTGCTCTGGGCACCTGTGCCAGCCCTGCCCACCCTGCCAGGGAAGGATTCCTTCCCAGTATCCCATCTAACCCTGCCCTTTTCTGCCTCAGGTTCTGCTTTGCTTTGATTTTAAGGCAGAAGAGGAAGAATCAGAATTGTACCACTTCTGGAATGTCACAGCAGAGCTCCTCTGGAGGAGCTGAGCTGAGGGCTGGAAGGAGCTGGGCTGGTGTGTGAGGGATTTGCTGCCCACAGCCCTTCTCCAGGGCTGCCAGGCAGGTTTTCAGGTGGGGGCACCAAAGGAGGCTCTGGGTGTGCCCTGGCCAGGGGCTGCTGCCCTGGAGCAGCTCCTGCCCCTCCCTGCTGGGGCTGGCTGAGCCTGCTGTGCTGCTCAAACCTGAGCAGGAGGGGTTTGAGCCGTGCCCTCCTCTCCCTTTGCACCTGTGCAGGAGGCAGGAGAGGCAGGGAGAGCCTCTGCAGCCTGGCCAGGTGTGCCTGCTCCAGTCCAACTGGGCACCCACAGTTATAAAGGAAAAATCAAAGGGGAGCTAGGGATGCTCACATTCAAGGTGAACATTGGATAGGCAAGGTTTTGCTTTTGTGTATCCCAGAATGTGTTTTGTTGTTTCTTAGACGTCTTGAGTAGAACTTTTCTGTGAGTAATTGAATCATAACACATAATAACAGTACAATTTTACCAGCAGTTTAAGTTCCACCATAGCACCATTATTGTCTGGAAATGTGCCTGAACATTTCCAGCCCAGTGTTCTTTATCTCATCCCAGCCTGTTGGGTGGTTTCTGCCTGCTCAGGGTGGCTGTGGCCGTGCTCCAGCCTCAGCTGCTGCTCTTCAGCAGCACCAGGGCAGATTCTGCTAACCCAGCTCATCAGCAGGCTGGGACATCCAGGGGTGTCCTGCACGGGAGGTGGGAAAGGGGAGAGAGGAGAGTTCTGCTCCCTCAGCTGCCAAGGCTGCAGCCCTGAGTAGAGAAAGGGAGCCAAAGTTCAGGTGCAGTTCCACAGCTTTGGTGTCTGGGAATGAAAACACCAACAGCAGCAGGAAAGCTGTCCCAGCTCTGCTGGCGTGTGTTTGTGGGGGCACACAGGAGCCTTTGTGGGGGCTCTGAGGGTCTGGGACTCTATTTCTCAATGGAGCAACTCCGTGGGGACCAGAGGGATTTCTGGGTTTTCCAGTAAAAGTTACATTTGTCTGACAAAGGCAAAACCATATTCTGCATCCAGAGTGACTCGAGGCGTCCATGGAGCACGTGTAAATTGAAAGTGGGTCCTGGTGGCTTGCAGAGCTCAGTTTGAAGTGTCTGTGTGCGAGTTCAGAGCTGTGAGTGCTTCCAGGGAGAGCAGCTCGGGCTGCTCGGTGATCAGGGCTCTGCTGTCATCTCGCCGAGCTGCTGGGGCTCTGGGGACAGCTCCATCCCAGCCAGAAATCCTGCAAAACCCCAGCCTGAGCTGCTGCTGGGGCTCTGGGGACAGCTCCATCCCAGCCAGAAATCCTGCAAAACCCCAGCCTGGGGTGCTGCTGGGGCTCTGGGGACAGCTCCATCCCAGCCAGAAATCCTGCAAAACCCCAGCCTAGGCTGCTGCTGGCTCTGGAGACAGCTCCATCCCAGCCAGAAATCCTGCAAAACCCCAGCCTGGGCTGCTGCTGGCTCTGGGGACAGCTCCATCCCAGCCAGAAATCCTGCAGAACCCCAGCCTGGGCTGCTGCTGGGGCTCTGGGGACAGCTCCATCCCAGCCAGAAATCCTGCAGAACCCCAGCCTGGGCTGCTGCTGGGGCTCTGGGCTGCTGCTGGGGCTCTGGGCTGGCAGCCCCCTGCTCCTGGCATCCCTCTGCCTGCTGCTGTTTGCCTGCTCACAACAGAAACTGCTGGGGCTGGGGAGGATCTGAGCGGGCTGAGCTGGGTCAGGGCTCTGCTCACTGCTGGGGAGGGTCAGGGTCAGGGTCAGGGTCAGGCAGGAGCTGGGCAGGGGGTCTCAGTGAGGAGTGAGCTGGCTCAGGGGTGGCAGTGGGTTAGGGTCAGGGTTAGGGTCAGGGTTAGGGTTAGGGTTACGGTTAGGGTTAGGGTCAGGGTCAGGGTTAAGGTTAGGGTTAGGGTTAGGGTTAGGATCAGGTTTAGGGTCAGGGTCAGGGTCAGGCAGGAGCTGGGCAGGGGGTCTCAGTGAGCAGTCAGCTGGCTCGGGGGGGCAGTGGGCAGGGAGCAGGTGACAGGGTTAGGGTTAGGGTCAGGGTCAGGGTTAGATTTAGGGTCAGGGTTAGGGTCCGGGTCAGGGTCAGGTTTAGGGTCAGGGTCAGGCAGGAGCTGGGCAGGGGGTCTCAGTGAGCAGTCAGCTGGCTCAGGGGGGGCAGTGGGCAGGGAGCAGGTGACAGGCCGTGCACAGGAGCAGCACCAGGAGCTGCTGTGTCTCAGACAGGGAAAGATGGGCAGTGCTCAGGGGGGAAGGGCTGGGGAGGAGTGGGTGAGGCTTCCCCTGCAGCAGCTGCTCTCACCCAGTGCCTCAGACAGAGCAGCTGCCCCCCCTTCTCCCCTGCCAGCAGCAGCCAGTAAATCTCCCTGCTCACCCCATCACTGTCAGCGAGCGCTTGGGCAAGATGGAGTCAAATTATTTGCATGTTCAAAGGGAGAAGATAAAGCCAGACTGCAGCTATTTTATGGCTTTTATAAACTGTTGCTGCATGTTGTTGGAGTAGATGGAAAGGCACCCCCAGTGCTGGAGGGCAGAGCTCCTCTCTGGGAACCTGCTGCTGAATTAATGTGAGCACAGGCAGCAGAAAGCAGGAATATGCAGTGGAGTTGGAAAAAATAAATGTTTCATATTTACATTTGGACAGCACAGAAAGAAAGGCACCTGAAAAAATCTGATTTCAGTGCAGCCTTAAGGTTGTATATTTAGCATTTACAACTCAAATTGGGGCAGCTGCTGATTAGAAACCAGGAAGACAGAGTCTCAGGAAAATGGAAAAAGCAGGAAAAGGAAAGAAAACAAACAGTTCAAACAGTGTGGGGGTTTGAGTGTGCCTGTGGATTTTTAAGCCAAAGTTTTAAATGTGTTTTTCAAAGGACAGGGCTCTGCTGTGGGACCGACACCTCCTCAGAGCCGTTGTCAGCTGTCAGCTGTAATTATTTCATGTGTCCATCTGCTCCAGGCTGGTGTGTGCAGGGCTGGGACAGCAGCTCCTGCAGGAGCACGTCAGCACCAGCACAGCCACAGAACTGGGGCTTGTTCAAGGGAGGAAAGCCAGGCACAAACAAACGCCCCAATATTTGCTATATCTGAATTTCATCATACTTCATCCATGGTAGAAAATAAAAAATAAAAAAATGAAAAATAAAATAACATTATTTTCAGTTTTACTGTAAATTGCTTGAAACATACTGATAAAGAAACAGAATTTAAAATTAATATAGCTATACATTAATATATTATTGTTATTAATGTCAAAATTATTGATATAGTTAATATAACTATTAATATCGATATATTAATATATTATATTATTATATAATATAATATATTAAATATATTGCTATTATTAATATAAGATAATGTTAATTCTAATATAATTGCCATTATACAGGCACACACATGCACACACCAGCGGGTTCTATGATTATGTGTGCCTATAAATTTGTGACGGCTGCAACATGCTGCTTTCAGGGCAGAGGAACTGGAATTTAAATGCTGGAGAAAAGATGCAAATGGCTGAGACACAGGAAGAGCTCCAGGTGCTGAGAGGAGCTGAGAGCCCCTGGTGCTCCTCCTGCCCAGCACACCAGCCTGCTCTGCAGGAATGCCCAGAGAAACAGCTCTGGGTTTGTTTCCAGCTGCTGTGAGCTAACAATCTGCCCCTTGCAGGGGGCAGTGCTGGTGCTGGAGCTGGAATGTGGCTGCTGTGGGAGCCTGGTGTCAGGGGCTGAGGATCTGCCACGGAGCATCGTGCATTTCTGCTGCTGCTGCCGGGAATAAATTCCAGAGGATGCAGTCGGCAATTAGCTGCAATCTGGGAGCAGTGAGGAGACACTAACTCGGTGGGAAGGACTCATCTCAGAAGCCCAGAGCCTGCAGGGAACTGCTGGCAGGGGTTCAGTGCTGTCTGCCAGAAAGGTTCCTCGGGAAGGTAGAAACGAGCTGGGATGTGGGATTGACTGTGATTCCCCCAGCACAGGCAGCAGAGAGGGGATGGCCTGGGGTTTGAATGGATGGGAAAACTCCCAGCATATGGTAAACTGTGCTCCACATGGAAATGTCTCTAATTGGCTCACCACACCTCTGATAAACCTGGCAGCTTCTCCCTTCAGGAGTGACATCTTCATTTGTGCCTTTCCAGAGGTGGAATGCCTACTCTGGCTTGGAGGACTCGGGCTCTTGGTTTCAGGTGTGGGAAATGGAGCCCAGCTCAGGGTGGGAGGATGCTCAGGGACCAGGAGAGCATCCTGAGGAGGAGACACTGCAGGGACCAGGAGAACATCCTGAGGTGGAGGATGCTCAGGGACCAGGAGAGCATCCTGAGGTGGAGGATGCTCAGGGACCAGGAGAACATCCTGAGGAGGAGGATGCTCAGGGACCAGGAGAACATCCTGAGGTGGAGGATGCTCAGGGACCATGCTCTCACCCATGGGGTGCAGGCAGGCACTGAGGCTCTGCCTGGAGCCCCGGGGGGATTCCCTGGGACAGGCACAGCCCTGGCCCACGGCCCCAGGGCAGAACTGCAGAGCTGGTGTGTGGGGGGTGCAGCACTGGGGCAGCTTTGGGGTGGGAGGCCCATCCCCAGTGCCCCAGAGGAACCTGCAGCCCCAGCCCTGCTGTGCCCCAAGCACAGGAACACAGGAACACAGAGCTGGCTGTGTGAATTCTCCCCAGGGCACAACAGTGATTTTCCTCCCCCAGCTCCTCCTGCCTCCATGACCTAGTTACCAGCTCAGCACATGCAGGAAGCCACGGGAGAGGAGAACACATTTCTGCCTGAATGAGAGAATTTGATCACTATTTTAAGGCCCTTATCACGTAAAGCATTTCTAACACCCCACTCCTCTCTGGCTGTGGGGGGGCCATAAAGGCTTCTCCCTCCTCACCCACACTGACAGCCCCAGAGTGCCAGGCAATTCAAACCCCTCTGCTGTCTCTGCTGTGGTCTCTGTGCTCTCAGCCTCTCTCAGACCCAAACAGCCATTTACCTCATTTGGAGGAGCTGTTTTACCCAATTGGTGCAAGGTGAGTGTTACAGATGGATTAATTTGTTCAATGCCAGCTGATCCACTGCCTGGCTTGGGGACAGATCAAGGAGAGCCCCAGTGCCAGTACCTGTGCAGGTAAAACGCTGTTTCTGAGTCCTGGGGGCCCTGCTGCTCTCTGGGGTGTCACTGCCTGCAGGTGACCTGGGGGTGCTGTCCCAGGGGCAGGCAGCAGCCCTGGGGCACCTGGGGCAGAGGCTGAGCCAAGAGCAGGGGAACTGCTCAGTCCCACAGCCCTGCTCCCCCTGCCCGCCCTGCTCCCAGAGAGGAAAAGCAGCTCCAGTGGCTCCTGCCCTCCCCAGGGTGCTGCTGGGGATATTTCTGACTGAATACACTTGTTCTCCCTCTGCCTGTGTTTGTTCTGCCCAGCAGCTGCACATCTGTTCAAGGCAGTGCTGTGTGTGGAGTGACAGCAGTGATGTCCCTGTGATGTCCCTGTGATGTCCCTGTGATGTCCCTGTGATGTCCCTGCAATGTCCCTGAGCCTGTCAGCAGGGAGGGACAGCAGGACCCTGCACCTGCACAGGCTACAGGAGTTTTTGGGGCACTGTCACTGACAGGGATGACCTGGGAGCTACAACCCAGTCCACAAAATCTGCCAGGGAATGAAACGTTTTTGCCCCTTTTCCAGGGCTCCCACCCACTGTTGGGGGTAAAATCCCTCCAGCCCCTCTCCGTGGCACCGTGGGCACCCCTGAGCCCAGCTCTCCCTGCAGAGGCTCTCCCTGCAGGAGCTCTGCCCAGAGCACAGGGCAGCTCTGTGCCAGCAGAGCAGCCAGGCTGCCTTGGTGCTCCTGGTGTGCTTCGAGAGCTGTGCACAGACCCAAATCAGCCACAGCTGCACGGTGCTAATTCCATCTTGCAGTTATTGCAGGTAAATTACTCCTGTGAGCTCCTAATAAAAGCACACGTTGGCTCGTGTCAGAATTAGTGAACAATTCTGATAACAGGAGCAGCTATTTTTAGTTGGGTGTTACCCTAGCTCAGCCTCCCATCAAGTTGCATTAAATGTGGAAGATACTAATTGGATCCATGCTGGGTGTTCATTTCCTTCAGAGCATTCTGGGGTGGCTGGAGCAGGGTTTTGTCAGGGCTCAGCAGCCCTTGGCACTCGGTGACAGCTCCAGGGCTGCAGCAGGGTGAGGGGTGGGTGGCACAGCAGTGTCTGTCTGTCCTGGGCACAGCACTGTCTGTCTGTCCTGACAGGAGTTCTCCCATCTCCTCTCTCAGTGTAAAACAAAATGCACTTGGATTTGAGAATGGGACGCAATTTTAACTGGAATGGTGGAAAGCATGTCACTGGCGTAACAGCTGTAAAATTAGAAGGGAAGAAAACCCCGAAGAGGCAGGAAAATAGCTGCTATTAAAGTGACAGAATAATCTTAGCCTGGGAAGGTGCTCTGCAGCTGGAAGCAGCTCCCAAACCCCGCCAGGATGGAGGGTGACGTTACGAAGTCGCCTGATGTATTTTCATGTCATTCAGCAGACGTGTGTCGTTTGATAAACCCCGTGTTTGGAGCATCCCTGCTCCTCCCCGTGTGTCCTCTGGTGCTCTGCTGGCGGTTCTGGGCTGGAGCAGCAGCCGAGCTCTGGGGGGAGACCTGGGTGGGACCTTCCCCCCATGGTGACACCCCTGCTCGCTGCCCTGGCATGGGAATCACGAGTCCCCCAAGGTGCACGGGTGAGCCTTCAGTTGTGTTTGGTGGCATCTCTGTTATTTCCAAACCACGAGGTGAGGACGAGAACAAAACCTGGTTTTGGCAAGGGCAGGTCCTGCTGTGCAGGGCAGGGCTGGCCCTGGGTGAGGGATTGTGCCAGGGGAGCATTTGGTGCTGGCAGGTGAGTGCCATAATTAGTCCTGTGAAGGTTTAAATAAGTTTGTACAATAAGCTGACTGGGAGAGGGATTTTTAGGAGTTCTATTTTAGCTCCAAATGCAAAGTTCAATGGCCCAGCTTAATGCCTGACTTGTTTAGTAAAAAAAAATCCCCATAAAAATACAGTTCAAAAGCGAATTCCTAAATACTTGTATCAGGAGTGGAGTTTGATCACAGATAACATGTATCAAGTAATAATAGTGTGCAGCTCTGGGCTGGCTAATTTTCATCACACCAGTGGTGGGTGGAGGATTTTAACAGCATCACTTGAGC
>JAOTQZ010001589.1:382061-396466 GCA_026546895.1 Pogonocichla stellata | reverse complement strand
GGCACAGGAGTAGTGAAAAATCAAGGTAAATGGGGAAATGGGCATTTGATGTTATAAAATTTGATACAACACCATTTCTTTCACCAACAATAAAGTAATATTTTTAAGGCAGTTGTAAAAAATAAGTCAAAAAAGTCGTATGGATAATCTTGACAAATTCTGAGTACCTTAAAGTATCTGTGGCTCAGATATGCCTCACAATAATGTGATTGTATGGTTTGCATAGCACTACTTTTTCGGTATTTGTCTTTTTCTCCTTGCCTTTGAATAATTTTCTCCTTGGAGTGCAGGAAGTTATTAGCAACTATTTAAAAATTACAGAAAAAAACCTTTTTCTCCATTACAGTACCTTAGTTTTGTGTCTAGAGGCAGATTAAAATTCTGGGAAATGTATAACTGTAGACCTTAGTTCTGCAAGCTTTGTATTTGAAGTGGAACAGTTTCCATTCCAAAGAATTTTGATGGATTAGAAGCACTTGTATGCATGCCATTGAAATGCCACTGACAAATGCTGGAAATGAATGGAATGTTTTAGAAATATATGTGATGATATCAACAAACAACTGAATGGAGTTTTTAGAGCTTACAGTTCTGTCGTCAAAAACTTCTGGATAAAATGAGACATGTCCCTGGACATGGAGAGATATGGAATTCTTTGGGCTTTGATGCATTTTTCTCTAATAGTCATTAAAAGATGAATGTATCAAAATATTTTTGCAATGCCAGGCCATTGGCAATACATATCTAGGCCCTGAAAAAGCTGAAATCCCAATTCCATTTAATTTGGTGAAGTGCCAAGATTCAAGAGGAAATTCTGCTAGTACATTCATTCGAGACTAACTGGAAGCAGTGACATAATTGGAAACAGGCTGGAAGTAGTTCAGTAAGGAAAATACCTCATTGAAGATTTCCTGAAAAATAATCCTGAGATCATATAGAGTTCCTAGGGTCTTCTAATCAAGAAGTTCTTCATTTCAAGTGTCAAATACTGATTATTAACTGCAGATTACCAAAAAAGATATTATCTATCATAGACATAATGTAAAAAATAAATAGCTTTCTCTAACAAACTATCTTGTAGACAGGATACAGAAAATTTTGGCTTTAAACTGAAAATGACCAATCAGGGATACTAAGCAAGTTTTGTTTTCAGATGATCACAGTAAGTGCTTCATTACTCACATCACAGGGCTTAAGTTCTCATGTAAGTTCAGTAATGTTTGTGGTTGGTTGGTTGGTTGGTTGGTTGGTTGGGGTTTTTTTAGGTAACAGCCTCAGGCCAGTTGTGATGTAAATTCATGTCAATTCAAGAACATCAATGTGTTGGCAAGAGATTAATACAGAAAGGATCAGTTAGTTCTTGAAACACCACTAAACCTAATTATTTCAGGGATTATTCATAGAGTCAATAATAGGAAAGGTGAGAATTACTATTTTCTAGTTGTCATCTGTTTAAGTGGCAAATCCATCTGAGTGGATGATAGCTACCTAAAAGCCCTTTGACAATGAACCTATGCCATGAAAAACCAAAACACCACTACACATTACAATGAGATCTTTCTGATTTTAAATGCATTTAAGAGATGTTAAAAATGCACTGACCTTTTTCTGATTTTAGATAAAGAAATTAATATTTCTATTCCACACAGCTTGGTATTGTAGGCTCCCAAAGGAGTGATTTGCTATGTAATTTTTGTCACATCTGATTTTGTCACAAGAAAGCTGGCAGGGCTCGATGACTGCTAAAAGCTGGTTTCTATACCCTTAAGGAAGCATCTGCTGGTCAATTGTTTTTATTAACTACCAAGTGTAAATTTTGAACTGCGCCAGGCTTACTGTCCCGGCACCCCTGCTATAATCAGATGGCCTTGGAGTTCTTGCTTCTATATTACATTATCTGCTAAAAAATTGGCAAAAAACCTTCATGGCTATTTCATGCCAGGATGTCCATTGACTTGCTGTCAGCCAGGGTCAGAAGGAGATTTCTGGATTCCAGGAGGAATCAGGCTTCCAAATAATGCTTTCATAGCTAGTTTTTCAAACCACCTTCATCCCAGACTGTCTAGGACGTAGGCAAATGCTTGCCAGAATCCAGACCTCTGCACAGGTAGGCATGGCAGAACTGACTCTCATTAAATGCCATATAAGGGACAGACCAAGACTTTTTAGCCTATAAAGCTTCCTATTATGCTTCCAAGCTGTGACTTCACTCCTCATTCAGTTTCAGGGTGTGTGTCACCATTCATGACCATAAGTCTGTTCCCATCCTGCTGTGCTGCCTCCACCAACCTCCAACTAGTGACGCTCCCTTACACACCAATGTTATGTTCCTTACCTTATGAGGATTCAGTACAATAGCTGGTTTGCAGCATACAACATCAGCTGTACAGGGACCATGTTAGTTTTTTGACTGCTAGCCGAGGAAGGCTACAGTGAAGGCAGATGTCGGTAAAAGTATGTGTAATTCTGAAAATAGCCTTTAATCAGGGGTTTGGGGAAGTTTGGCATCTTGTATTTAGGCTGGGTTCACTATCGATGTTATTCTTTTGCTATAAATGGAATTACTGAAGCAATTATAAAAGCTCAATATATCTTCATAAGAGTCTGTTCTCACTACTGACCAGAAGAGTCACCTCAGTCTACTAAGGTTACACAATCAACCTATTAATTTCTGACAGATAACTTTTATCTTTCAGCAATTTGAAGCAAATTATTTCCTCTTCTTGAACACTTATACAAGTATATATATGTTATTATATTATTATAAAGTATTTGACAATAATATTTAAGTGAAAGCTATATATCCTATTTTTTTCCACAAAGCTATGCTATTATTCAATGTGCCCTATAGAGCCACAGAAACTTAGAAAATCAAAAAATTTATATCAGCAAGCACTGATTTAAATTCTCCGGAATTCAAGCTTTTACTTTTGCTTACAACTGTGACTCTTTTTGAAAGCCTTTTTAATGACCTTTCATGAAGCTGAGAAGAATGCAGATAAATCTTTCGTTTAGTTTTTGCACTGGGCAGTTTGTTATAGATGGATAAATTCTTCATGTTTTCTAGTGACAAAACGTGATAAAATCTTAACAGTTCAGAAATCCAATAAACATGATTTCTTTTAGTACTGAAGATCCCAAATTTTCCCTTAAGTTTCAGTATCTTATCTGATTTTTCTTCTTTGTATTTTTTATCTGGAAGATGTAAGTCAAGCATTCGGGTAATTTCTCTGGCCTAAGAGTAAAGCAGCTAAGCATTTAATCACTTCAGAATTGTTTTAACACTTGCCATTAGAATTTTTGGCAAATATTTTCTGGTCTCTCTAAGAATGTTTATGTTTCAGTTTCAACTACAAAGATGCAGATCTTCTTGAAAAAATACCAGCCAAAGAATAGATTTAGTGATTGTGAAGTCACTTGCATAGTTTAAAACCTGAAGGAATCCAGAGGGGATTATATCGCTTTAAGGCCTTGGCCTGCACCTCCTACAAGGAATTTTTCCATGGGAGTTCCTGGCACCAGCACAGCAATCAGAGTGAGGAATATTCAACAACAGTTATCTCACAAACTACTGTGGGGTCTGGCCTAGTCTGTGGGATAACTTTTTATCAAAGTGAAAAACAAAGGGCTACTAAAACTAGAAGATTTCTCTTATCTGACTTGCTCTCATCCCAAATTGTTTTACACTGCGGTTAAACCCTAATTCTGAGACCTTGTAAATGCCTTAAGAATTCCTCTGCCTTCCATGCTGTCTTAGCCTCTAGCTTTATGCTTTACATGTGATTGGAATGGTAAACAATTTCACCCGTTTATCCTGCTTAATATGTGGTCTTTCGATACACAGTTGCTTTTAGACAATATAATGTGTCTATTTACCTTGTTTGTTGTTACAGTAAAGTCACATATATGTTTTGAAATATTTTTTTAAGGGGACATGTTGATAGGTGTAGGAAAATAATCCTAGGTATTGTTTCTATAGCTGCTACTGTAAATTAAGATATTTATCCTGAACTGAAAAATTAAAGTGATCAGATAAAATGAATGGAATTTTTGCCAGAATGAACTTTAGTATTACTGTCCTAAGTGAACCCCCTCCTGCTCTATAAGGACCATGGGTCTTAATCTGACACATCAGTAATTGTCAAACAATTTTATATGCTTTTTCCATTTCTTTTGGAACAACTGCGCTCTGATTTGGATCTAGTTAGAGCAGTTTGTTATTATTTATTATAGAGTGATCATCTGATATATCTTGTGTGGCCACTCATGGGCTGCTCTTACCTCTTTTTCAGCATTGGTTTTGGACAAAGAAGGGTGGATGAGGGCAGAGGGTGGATATGGGCACGATGACAGCGACAATCCAGTGCCATTTAGACGATGTGATCCTGGCGATTCAGAGCCTGTGGCGGCCCCAGGTGAGGCTGCTCTGCTGCATGAGAACAGGGGATGGGAAGACACCCGGCCCAGTAGGGCTTCTCCCTCCTGCCCTTGCACAGGATGCAGTTTGGAGACAGAAAGAGCAGTGACTCACTGCTGCTTTTTTTAAATTTTTTTTTTAATTTTCTGGTGTCTATAGTTCAGGAGAGACTCAGAATTAGATATAGTTGCAGGATGAAGACCAGAAATTGCAAAAGCCTATTTCTGGTCAGTCAATGGCATATGTTGTATGAAATATCATACAGCTATATGTATGGACATGGAAAGAGAAAAGACCCACAGGATGACAATATGAGCAATGTTAATGCAATGACAGCCATCTGCTCTAAGTCTCATTAGTATCTCACCAAGTCTAATGAAATCATTATAAAAGTAAAGTGAGTGAATACCAGATCAGACAGCATAAAGAAGAGTTTACAGCATGAACTGAGAGTTCAAATCTATATCAAAATTTCTTTTAGTCTGAACAAACCCTTAAGCTTCATAAAATAAAGGGTTAAACAGTAAAAGATGAGGCAACCAAGCATTTGCAAGGAGAATCATATCAAAACCTGTAATACCTCTTTCCTCACAGAAAACAGAAATATCTTTTACAAGCACATTCCCAGCTACTAGTTTACACCTTCACAGTTGACAAAATGTGACATAATCCTCTATTAAAGCAATTGAAAAGTGAAAAATTAAAAAAACTTTGAAATAAAGTAGACTGAAGATTTACATTATAAACACTGGCCACAGTTGGAAGTACAAAGCAATTAAAACTGCTCTCCAAGGTTACTTTTTCTCCTCCTCTAAGTTCTCTTTCTTTATTTCACACCAAGTTAATGCCTATATCTTTTAACTGAGGGTTCCTACAGTGCAATTACTTTATTTCTGTGTGCATGTATGCTTCAGGTCATGTTTGCTCCATTTTGCCCAATGTCATAGACTATATATTTGTTTTTCCTATTCTGTCCCATACTGATGTTTTGATAGAGGAGAAGCATTTTCTTCCCTTGTGCCCTCATCTCACTGATCCTTCATCTCTGAAGAAGCAGAACAAACTGATGTAAAGTTATGAAGGCAAGAAATGTGGCCTCTTGGTATTTATGCTTTAGAAATTGCTATGTACTGCGGTTTCTGGTACCTTGCTTGAGCATTGATCTGTTAACAAACTGTGTTTGGAGAAAAATCAATACAGTTTCCTATTAATAGGTAGATAAAATGTGTGTCCAGTTTGTACTAATAAGGCTTTTCAAAATGCTTGTAAAGGGACAACCCTCTTGCAGTGTGGGTAAAAATATCAGAAGTTAGTATAATTTGCAAACTCTCCTTGCATCTAAATATAATCTCTAGAGCACCCAAAGCAACTAAATTGTCAAGAGCTTTGAAAATTAGGCTATGTAGATTGTAGATTGGTACCTAACCGTGGAGCTGCAAGAATCCCATACACATGTTCCTGAAAATTTTGAATCTTTTGCATTTAAGCTTTGCAACATCTGTTTTAATTTAATATTTTAGTATTGTTATGCATTTTTTTCCCATGGTCACACCTTATCTATTCAGCCTGTGTTTTATTTCATCTAGTATGTCAATTAAGCAAGAGGAAATAGCCTGAATATTTTTAAAGTAATAAAGTGACATAATCTGCTCTAAACTAATATGCTGCTCTAAGTAATTTTTCTTCATCTTGCAGCACTAAAGGTATGCAACTTCAATGACATTAGGTTTTCACAAGCTCCGTAAATCCAACACAGATGGTAGCTCTTAGAAAAATAGAATCTCTTTATTCTTCCTAGACAGGTCTTAGATTTTTGAGAAATAACATAAAATAACAGGAACAAATATACTTGGTAGCTGAGTCTAAACAAAGACAAGGTATCTTCTACTCCTCTGGAAAATGTGTTATGAGCAGTAGCCTTGGAAGTTTTTTCATCCTATTAAATCCAGTGATACGATACATGCTAAAATAATCTCTAGCCAATATAGCTAAAAGTGATACAAACTGAGCCAAAATATTTTTATGTATAAGACATAATGCTGAATTGCTCAGTTCATCTTTAAAACAAATGATATTTCTTTGGGGGGGTAACTATCTTTGTACTTGTTACACAATCATCAAAAACCTTAGGACTTGTCTTCAGTGTGTCTGGAAATATCTGTTATAATGCCCAGAAACTGCACTTTAACTATGCCCAAATTAAAAATTAATCCTCTCTCTCTTGTCCTTTTCTTCTGCCTCCTTCTATGACAAGGGACAAGAAAACATTACAGTAGAAAGAAGTGCCAGAACTTTCAAGATCAAGGGATAATCTCAATGGGATCTTAAATGGTCAAAGTTTTGCCAATGGTTCAGAAGGCCCCAGGTGAAAAGCAATTTTTATAAAGTGAGGTACAGATTGGTATAGGTTCAAAGATAATACATGAGCGTTCTCATAGTCATTTGCCTTATATTCTTGATTTTAATTTCAAGATGGATTGTGCCCTGGGGCTGAAATGCAGAGTGCTTTTGAGTTCAGATGCCTTTACCACATGATTCTGCATTCATTCAGTATGGATGTATGGTAAAAAACCAAAATGAGTCCTTCCTGTGAAGGCCAGACTTAACCTGGCCTGCTGTGGTTTTCCAGATTAAATATAATCTGTTACAGACACTCAGATTTGCACATAGGTCATTTGGCTTGAGCAAATTCTCAGCATGAATTTCTGCTTTGTGTTTTGCCAGTTCAGCTGAAGACATTACCTATCTTTGTCTTTCCTTAGTGTTTGAGAGAGAAGAGATCATAATTTTCAGAAAGAGAGATGAACTATTTTTACCTTCCTTGTCTCAAATAAAGATCTAAGAAAAGCTTGAAGACTTTCTATAAATTCCCTTTTTAATATCATAAGGCAAAGATTAAGGATAGAGAGGAGAGAAGCAATTTAAATGTCCTGCTTGTGGTTTGGGTATCCCTTTCAGTAAAATTTCCTTGCTAATGACTCTTGGTGGAGCTTCACATAAGTTTGATTGCTTGAACCTTAAGCAATCAAATTCATTATTTTTGCTTGCATTGCCTTGAAATAAGACCAGAGACAGCACTCAAGGAAACAACATGAAGCTGAGTCAAGGGAGGTTTAGGCTGGATATCAGGAGGTTTTTCAGCCAGAGGGTGTTTGGGCACTGGAACAGGCTCCCCAGGGAAGTGGTCACAGCACCAGCCTGACAGTTCAAGAAGTGTTTGGGCAATGCTCTTTGGTACACATTATGATAGGGATGGGGTGACACTGTGCAGGGCCAGGAGTTGGACTCTTTGATCAAACTCAACTGCGATTCAACAATTCTATAAAATGGTATTTATTATCTCCAAATTTAATTTTAACTCACTTTTTCACTATTCATGGCCTTAGTATGTTTTTGGAATATAAAAATTCCTTAGGATCACTTTATTTAATAAATAAAGTTGCTCTTTTATATAAAAAGGTCTACATACAGACTCCCTCCTTCCTCCAGCCTTTTGGACTTGTTTATGCACCTTTGAGCCATGGGGCTTATCTCAGCCTAGGGAAAAATATTTTGCTCCAAATGTCTCCTGAACATTTTGACAGCAGATCACTGACACTCTTGGAAAAGAGGGAGCACCTGAAGGGTAAGAATTCTCAGAATCCAGTAGGAAAACTTTTCCCTTCATTCACCACCCACACTTGCACTGCTCCCAGGGTCTGCAGGGATTAAACAGTCAGAGGTTATCCAGAATCCCTTCCAGCAGCATGAAGCCACAGGGGAAACTCCATCCTGTTTTAAGGGCAAAGGAAGTGATAATCTCCAAACTCAATCTTTAGGAGACACTTCAGAGATTCACAGCTGTTGCATTTCTTATGAAACCCCTGGAATGCAGATGTAATAGCTAATGGATTAGTGAACCCCTGTGCATCTGGTAGTCTGATGCTGGGGTTATCCTTTCTGGATTGCAGGAGCACAACTGTGTAATAAGAAATTGCTCTGAATTTCCTTCCTGCTCAAAATTTGATGTATTCTGTCGATCATATCCAAAACTGGCTGAAGTCAAAAAGATGTGTGCAGGAAAAGGATGCTTTGGTTAAATCCCAGAGCCATGCCATGACCTTTCCTCTTTCAGGTTACTAACAGAAGTTTTCTGTTTGGTGATGGGGTTTTTTTGTCATCCATCCCTGCTACAACTGATTTTTGTGACCTCTGTTTCTTTTATTTGTGTCACTTAGTTCTGAAAGTAGGAACATTTTCGGTCTGCAATAAGTTACTGGCCTTTGTCCAGGTGATGCTTCCAGCGCCATATGTTCGGGCCTCTTCTTTGAGTACTTGATTTTATCATGTGTTCTTCTGGTCAGTGAAGGCTCTTGCATGATTCCATTGTAAGAGATCACAGATCAATAGATTACCTGAACCTCACAGGTAATGTCAATCTTTCATTTCATTGGGAGGCTAAAAGAGGAAGGGATTACAAAACTCTGAAGAACATGAAAAGAACAGCAGATAGCAGCTGGAGGTTTTAAAAATATTTTCTGAAGGTTTTTAGCACCTTATTTAATAATAGACCACCCCCTTCTGAAGAAGAGCTGTACTAGTATTTTCTAAGCTCCGTGTAGGAGTGTATCGCAGGACACAAAGACACTAGGGATTCTCTTGTGCGGAACAATGAGAAAATAAATTTAGCCGCCGTGGCTGCTTTACTCTAGACACAATAAATAAATAATTCCTATAATCTGGTACTGTATATTTTCTTCTATTCCTGATCCATGTGTCATTGTAAGAAAATCATGTTATATCAATAAATTGAGTTAGCAGGGGATTCAGCTGAAGAATAATGAGAAAATAGCCACTCAGGTCTATTATGATTAGGTGGAAATGAAATATGTACATATGCACATAAATATGTGCCATTTTGGATACATATGAATATGCAAATATAAACCCATACCTTGTATAAATAAGTTTGTAATTCACTGAAGCCTTATGTTTTGAGATTATTGGGGATTTAGATGTCATTATTAGGATATCTTGCAGTGAATGATTTCTCAACCGTAGGTGTTTTCAGGATGCTCTAAGGGAAGACCCAACTAAGAGGCTGAAATTAAAACTGATATACTTATAAAGAGCTCCTTACAGTCACTTGTATAATATAGGCTTTCCATCAGTTTGATTATGATGTGCTACATATTTTTGTGCTGTGATCAATGTGAGGCTGATAAGAATGAAAGGAGATAGCTAACATCTTTGACACGTTTGCATTTCAGATGTGAGCATGAAGATAAACCTTCATTTTTCATATTTCGCCCTGTGTACTGGGCACCCAACTCTCAATATATTATAGTCTTCTATATCTTAAAAGTGTAACTCCACTATTTTTTCATAGTCCATGTCTGATTGTAATTTCATACTGCTCTGAATTAGGAGTTGCATATTAAAATGAAGGATCTTGATCCTGATCTCACTGTGTGTAATCTGAAGGAAGACTTGTGGATCAACAGAGCAACTTTGAATTTTCATAAGTTAACTGTAACCAGACGCAGCTCCAACTGCCTGTGTATAAAAAGATGTTATAAATGACATCACAGTCAAGTCTGTGTTATTTGTTCTTTCTCAGGAAAATAATTTGTTTTCTTTGAAATATGATCAGAAATCTTCTAACAGTCAGCTATGTTGAGCAATTAGCTGGACAGAATAATCATTGCTTGAAGCACTGCCCAGCTGATACTTACAATTAATGATTTCTTTTATTTTTACTTCAGATTCCTCATACATCCTGTTTCCATGGAGAAATTCTGGCATGTGCTAGAGCAGACACTAACAACAATAATTAGAGCCCTGACGACAACCCTTCCATTATGAGAGAAAAATAAATTAAGAATTATATGGCCATTAATGAAAAAAAAATAAAATCAGAGAATAAGACAGTTGTAAGAGACCTCAAGAAAATATCTGGTCCACATTTTCATGGAAAAGGGAAACTAGATGAGATTATCTAGCTAGATTGTCCTTCAAGGATTGTTCTCATCATAAAAAATGTCTTTCTTATGTCAAGAAAATGTCTTGTACATTTTGCCCCTTACCTACACCATGTGATTCCTTGTGATACGAGAACATCTATATTCTTTGTAGCCATCTTCTAAGTACTTAGAATATTGTGACGATGCCACATCTGACCCTTCTTGTCTCCAGGGCTAAAAGGCCTAGCTCGTTCTGTCTTTCCTCACAGGGGAAGTTCTGCGACCCTTTGTTCGTTTTTGTGGCCCACCTTTAGACCCTCTTGTGTCTTCCTTGAATTGTGAGGCCCAAGAGTCACAATGCTTCAGCTGCTGCCTGACAAGCTGTGCTCAGAACGTGGTGATGCCTCTGTCCCTCTGCCTGCAGTGTCCCTGCAGCTGCAGCCCAGGATCCCATCTGCCTCTGTCCTCTGCCAGCAATGTCCCTGCAGCTGCAGCCCAGGATCCCATCTGCCTCTGTCCCTCTGCCTGCAGTGTCCCTGCAGCTGCAGCCCAGGATTCAACCTGCCTTTGTAGATGCAGTGTCACATCAGTGACTCGTGTTCAAGTGAGTGTCCCCTGAACTTCGTGTCCCTTTCAGTATGGCTGCTCCCCAGACACGCAGGTCACAGCCTGTGCTGGCCCTTTGGTGATGTCACCCCAGGTGCAGGAGTGTGCACTTGTCTCTGCTGCACCTCACACTGTTCTTTACAGTCCCACCCTTTCAGCCTGTCCAAGTCTCTGAGATGGCTCTCCTGTCTGATGTGTCTGCCTTAACAGCTTTCAAACCCATGATCCAGAATGTTTGTGAAGATGTTGAACAGTGTGGGGCCCAACACAATTGCTGGGGTACTCCACTTGTGACGGGTTGCTAGCCTTAGTGAAAACCACTGATCACTGCTCTGTGAGTGTGGCCTGTACATCAGTTTTCTACCCATCTTGCAGATCACCTGTCCAGTTTGTATGTTGCTAGTTTGTCCAGGAGAAGGCTGTGGGAAGCTGTGGTCAGTGTTTTGCAAAAGTCCGGGCAAACAACGTCCACTGGTCTCCCCACATCAACAGGAATTGTTATTTTATTGTAGAAGATGATTCAGATTATAAGTATTTGTGTAAGATTTTTCTGTTACTCAGTTTGAAACTTCGCTGAAAAAATACTCTTCTTTTTGACAGCTGTTTTGGATAATACTTTGTTAGCATTAAGACAGTGGAACTACTGAAACCTTACAACTTGAGGACTTAATATGGAAATTTTTTTTGTTGCAATTTAAATTTGAACCATTCTAATGGCTTGCAGCTTGGCTGATTTTGGTTAAAAAATACTAATTAATCTTGAGTATAGAAATTTTCATACTTTATATAGGATCAATATGAAATGCCTGTTCTAATTTTAAAGGGCTTAAAATTTTCATGAGCTTCTAGAAATTGCTTTGTGTTTATTTATTTGCTGCTTATATGTTTATAATACAAATTCTACAAAAATAAACTGTAGATGTATTCCTTTCAAAAGTATAGTGCATTTGGTGATAGGAATTTATTGATTTTGGTGCAAAAGATTAATCTGGCTCAGTGTTGAAAGAGCAAATGAAAGTTTCTGGGTGTTTTTGTAAAGTTTCTGAGAAGAGGGAAATATTTTTTTAAATTTTTGTAGCAAAATTTAGTGGAAGTTTTAATCAGTGTGATGGTCATAGTTATGAGTTTATCTATGTGATGGTTATTAGATGAGTTAATTGACACATAGTGTGATGTATTTGCAGCAGTTAGTGTCAGTGGAAGAAACAGAATGAATGTGTCCTGGGAAAAAAAATGACAAAAAAAATCCAAAAATCTTTTGCAAATGTGGTGTTTATTGTACATAGACAAAAGGAGACCCTAGGTGTGTACAAGGTTGTTTTCCAGCTAATTGGGACATAAAAATCTGTGTCCTTAAAAATGTGCTCTTACAGTTATATCCAGTTAGTCTTTATTTGGGAGTTAGCACAGCAGATATTGTTGCTTCTTTTAGTCAGTGAGAACCAGGTAACTAAACCAACATTACTTACAACTATTACATTATTTGTATCCAGGTGTCAGTGAGTTTGACCTAAGGAGACTGTATCAAAGTAAATGATAAATGGAGCTATCATGTTTATAACTTTTTGTCTCCTTATGGTTGTTAAGGAAATGTCAATTTTTATAAGAAATATGGTGCTAGCTTTCATGCTCCTGCCTAATATCAACTCTGATAATAAAATACAAAGTGACATTGTTTTCAAGCAGAAATACACTAGATTAAACCACTCATAGGAAAAAAAATTGTGTAGTGACGGATGTGATTTCTTTACATACGTAGTCAATGAAAGGACTTAGAGTCTACTTCTTTGACAGAAAGACTTATGTAAGGTGCTAAAGTGTTAATACTTCAGCAAAATCTCATCCCTTTCTACATGTTATCATTTTGTTTTCTGTGTCAGCATGATCTTCCAGGCATAAGTGCTTTGGGCAATGCTAGGTGCTTTGCCTGTCGAGGCATAGTAGAACCAGATTATTTAAGCTGAAGTTTCAAACTAAGGAGAGGCTGTGCACTGTAGAAAAACATAGGCTAACAGGTGAAGACATGAAGCTGCTTTCTGTTTAGATAAAAATCTATTTGGGCAGATAACTTATTGTGAAGGTATATGACTCTGTTTTTAGAAAGGATTTGATTTACCCCTCCTTTCATGCAGCTGGAGCTCTAAATATCCTGTAAAAGTACTCTAAAGTAAGGTTTGCCTTATGTGGTATTGAATGTCTAGCATGATAAGCCTGAATTGACATCTACTGGGATTTTTTACTTAATAATAAAATTTAGTTGAAATTTTTGGAGAATTTTAGTAACAACAGCAAAAAGTCCTTCCTGGAATTAGATTGTAATTGTACCTAAAATACTTACGTTAATGTTATGTTAATATATATAGAATTTTATTTTCACAACCAAGTTTGAATAGGAATTTTCTGAGTAGATATTTTTGTATTCTTATTCGTTCTCTTTATATATATTTTGAGCACTTATTCTTTTGATGAGTATCTGTTATAAAAACAAGGTGTGACTAGTCCCTCTCTTTAGTTGTAAGTTCTACTCAGATGCAGTAGTGAGTGTTTCAAAGTGCTGCACGTGTGAACAGGGTGAGAATGCAAGTGAGCTGGTTCTATGGAAATTAATTTTGTCATTCTGATATTTAGAGAGTATCCTTGTCTTAGCAGAGTCAGTTGTGCACATTTCTGATATCACAATTAAGTATTGTTTTCTTTTGTTTTGCATTGTCAGATGGCATGAAGGAGTCTGTGGTCATGTGGAATATCCCTGCCGTTTCCAAAATCCTGCTGCCAAGTTGCAGGCAGTCATTCCTTATCGAGTCTTTGCTCCCTGGTGCCTTATGGAAAGCTGCGAAGAATACTTGCTTCAGCTAATTCCTCAGTGCCTCTCAGCTGCTTATGCCATACTGGGTACCCACCCCTTCTCCAGGCTTGATGTTCTGATAGTTCCTTCCAACTTTTCCAGTCTCGGAATGGCTAGGTAAAGAAATTTCTTAGTATCCAATCTGCTGTATTTTTTTAGGCTCCTTCTTATCCGCTAATAGTTAACAGTGTCATGTTGCTGTCAATATAAAGTTGCTGTGCTATTTTTCTTAAACCAAACTTAAAACTCTTGTTCAGACTTCATGTGAGTAAGTTTGTTTGCATCCTTTGTGACCTTTAATTTTAGTTTTAACAGGGCTTAGGGAAGGAAAATATAAGCTTATTAGGAATGTGGGTCTCAATTTTTACATTTGTCAAACCAAAGTTCTTTTATTGGTTCTGTTGATCTAAATACTTGATGTCATTGTCTTGTTTTGTTTTGGCATTGATTTTAGCCTTATATTTTGCTAAAATAGGAGTATGTTAAAATCCAAATCAAAAGTTTATTCCTAAATGTTTCCAATGTATGAGTTTCTAGTCAAAACTCTTCAGAAGCTGAAGGCACATAGTAATGATTATATTATGAAGTTTTCATG
>JAOTQZ010001589.1:252857-266007 GCA_026546895.1 Pogonocichla stellata | reverse complement strand
ATGGGGGTTGGGGTCCCCCTGCACGTTCCAGGCTTTGTGCCCCAGTGGGTTGCAGTAGCGAGGAGTTAAAATCCTTGCTTCCCCTTTCTTTAGACAAATAAATCTTTCTGTGGTTGCCTGGAAGGAAAAGCAGGCTGTGGTATGTGGACATCTGGGAGAGATTCAGGCCACCCTTTGTGGTGTGAGGGGAGACCAGTGTGGTGAGGCTGCTGTGGGCCGCCTCCTGCCCCAGGCTTTTTGATGGTTTGGCGTAGCCTTAGAGCTCCTGCTTCTCTTGCTGCTGCACTTGGGATGCAATGTCCCCCAGCAGCCCACATCTGAAGGAGATGGGCTTGTCCACACCAGGTTGCTCTACATGTACCTTCCTGTCCCTGGAGTATGTGGATTACAAAGAAAATAAGTCTCTGAAAAATCTCACAGAACAATAATACAGGACCTATCAAAGGAAATGCAGAATAATGAAGTGAGTGAGCTAATAGCTCTTGGAACTCCCTTTCCAGCAGTGCTGGGTGTGCCTTCCTATTTACCTTTGACTGTTTTTCTCACACCATGAGGACAAATGGCACAGACTTTGCTTTTCTGCATGGAGGCACGGAGGGCCTGGCAGAGTCAGACCCCATTGAGCTGCTCAGAGAAGACTGTGCTTTCTGCTGAGATGTCCCCATCTGAACAGTCTCCTTGAATGTCTCCTACTGAGAGTCCAGAGGCACAGCAGCAGAAAAACACTCTGTGCTAACACTTCCATGCAGAGTTGTTTTGGAAACAGTCAAACATGCCAAGTGTAAAAAAAATAAAAAAAAAAAAGCATTTTACCTAAAGGAAATTGCTTCTGCCAGACAATGAGCTATCAGATCCCTTCCAGATGGAATTTGTGTTTGGAATCAACACTGTGCCCCAAGGAACCATGCTGCAGAGCAGGAGGCACTGACCTTGGAGGAAGCGGAAAGGTTTGCATGACTCCTCTGTGTCTGCTGCAGATCACAGCTGACACTCCTTTTAATGGACATGCAAAGTTCAAGGCAATACAACGATAGGTTTGAAAATAAACATGTAACGAAGGCGCTGAAGGGCTCAATGCTTTTTGGTTTGGTTTCTGTCAAATTGAAACAGGGGCACTTAAATAGGTTATGAGCATGGGAAGGAGTCCCAGCTGCAGGAAGAACATATAATGGGGCAGTAATTGTGATTCCAAATGCAATGAAATCCGGTAATATCAGAGTGATGCTGATACCAGCTTTGTGCACTCTGCTGTGGCATTATGGCCTGACACAGCTGTTTTCTGCATCGCCTCACTGCACGGCCGCTCCCTCCGAGCTGGAGTCACGCCTGGCCACTGAGCTCCACGGGCTGGCAGCACTCACTCCTCTTCTCTGGAGCAAAGCAGGGCTGCCTGCATGTTATGGAGCCTCAAAGTGGGTTTATGCCCTGTTTTCAAGAGAGATATAGGAATTAAACCATCATATGTGGTACGCTGTGCTGTGGAGTGAGAGTCACAGGGATATTTTGTCATTTCCTAGGTAAATCATATGACGCAGGGAGCAGAAGGCTTATGACTGTCCAAGAGACACAGATGCATAGCCAGCCCTGACCCTCACTGCCTCTTTGTCCAAAAACTGGTGGTATCATGCAATGAGGTGAATCACAGTGCTGTTTTCCCCTGTTTTTATGAAAGATGCGAGTGGTATTGCCTATGGCTGTTACATGATCTGCTTCCTCTTTAGAATGTTCTTCCAAAAACAACATTCCTCTGGTATTATCTTCTCTTTTCTCTCCTTCCCCCTTCTTCCTAATCCCTACTCCACAGACTGGTCATTTGTCACTTCTCAGACTAAATTCCCCATCAAAACCTCCACCAGAAGTGGAGAAAAGGGGCTGCAAAACACCTTGCTTACCTGTCCTCAAGGCTTCACAATGCCTTGCTCAGACAAGCTGTCTTCTGAAGAAAGTCTTCTCCAAAACTTTCCATAGTCACTCCTGTCTCAAAACAGATTATCTTGGTGGATGAGATAGGCAGTAGAGTGACTTGTACATGCCAAGAAAGCTTAGTATGGTGTGTTTGAGGAGCAGCAAAGGATCTTGTTCTGCTCCCCTCCATCCATCACTTAATCAGGCTTGCCACTTAGCAGCTGGTAGATTTTTAATTAAAACATCCACCTCACAACTTGTATTTGGTTCCAGTTTTACAACACTGAAATTACCAGTGGAATGCTGTAAATAAGCTCACGCCATTTTTACAGGAGGTTAGGCACTAATTTCGACAACCTTAGCTCAAGCACTTTACTACAGGTTTTTATATAGATGTTTTCAAACAGCAGGGGACCAGGTCAGAACTCAGAGTAGGGCAGCTTGTCAAGGCAAAGAGGGCCAGGGTGAGGAGAAAACCAGATTGTATACAGTCTAGCACTGCTGTGGTTTTAGCCTCTTAGGATTAAATTACTCACTGAGAGCAGCCAGAAAACAGCTCCAAATGTACACTGCAGCTGCAAGCAGCTTAGGCACAGCCTGGGGAACAAGGCGGTGCCACAACGCCCAGGTAGTCACATACCTGAAACCAGTTGCCATTGCTCACGGCTAGTGTCTCAACTGTGCTTTCACTCATCTCCCTCCGAACAGCCCCCACCAGCGGCTAAGAAATGTCCTCAGGCGGGTGTGGAGAAAAAAAGCCAAAGGCTCTTGCTTAAACCAGTCCTGTGCTTGCATTTGCTCCAGAGCAATCACCCCAGCGGCGGCGCACAAACCAGAGAACAAACTTTTAGACCCTCAGGACTGGATCTCGTTTTCTGGGAAGGCAGTGACTAATCCCCGAGGAATGGCTGCGGGTGGGAGATGGCTGCTGCACAACGCCGCTGCCTCGCAGCTCAGCTCGCCCCCGATGCTGGGCTGAGCACGGCTCCAGGAGCTCCACGATGAGCACACACCCTTCCTCGGGTTGCCCAGTAACTGCGGAAACATCGCTGTTTCTCACGCCGATCCTTCCCATCCCTGCCAGCCCAAGCACTTCACCTCTGGCTGAACTGATTATCACAGAGATGCAGGATGAAGAGTGATCAGACAGGCAACAGGGAAGTGGGTGGACTGAATTGCCTAGTGATGAAATCCAAAATTCCTTCTCCAGAATCCTAGCTATCCCTGTACTGGGGAAGAAGTGGCTGTCAGGAGCTGCACCCTTTCACTGATGGGGAGAGCTGGAAGGAGAAAAATGGGAAGACAAAACTTGTTTTCATACCCTTCAATCTGAAGACCTGAACTCATCTAAACCAGGGGATTTAAAGCTCACATTTCACTTCTTGGGGCAGAGTCAGACTGAAATATCCACTCCCTTTGGCCTTCCTTCTGAGTCTGTGTCAGAAGTAAGAGTCTGTGCATTGGAAAGCCCCAGCAAAAGCTGGGAAATCAACCCCTTTCTGGAAATCCCCTGCAACTCCAGCAGCTCCAGGCAGAAGGGAGAAACTAGAAATGATCAGTGTCGCACTCCAGGAAAGCCCAACCAGCCTGGAGGGCCAGACAGGGTCTGCACAGGGCACCACGGGGGCATGCTGCAAAACAGCAGCACTGGGAGCTGCAGGGTGGTGTAGGACAGTGGGAGAGGGTGGTGGAAAGGACCCAGGAGAGTGAAGATGGCTGAGGGGATTTTCTTTTCATTCCCCAGCCTCCTCTGTGGGACAGAAGTTACCAGGGGCTATCTGAGACTGAGCGAGACCAGCATCTGCTTCCTCTGCATTTTCATTTTGTTTATATATGTGTATTACTGTCTGGAAGAAATGTCTTCTGCATTCCAGACAGGGATAATGAAATCCATTCAGGGCTGGCAGGATGGGGATGACGGGTAAGGCGTCCCAGACAGCCCAAGTCAAGGCCGTGGCTGTGCACAGGCAGCAGCCCAGCGGTTCCACATCACTGCCATCCACCCTCACATGTAGGACCCGGCTTCCCTCAGCCTCCTCCCCCTTCCTCCCCCGATCCCTTCCCCTCCATCCGGTTCCCGAGGGAACCAAAGTGCACTTAGGAAGATGCAACTCATCATCCTGGGACTTGCTCAGAGTACTCAAAACCCATTTCTCATCAGGGTTTTTCACATCAAATTGGTTTGATAAACGTTTTGACCTCTGCATACCACTGATAAACTCTGGGGGCAGGTCCCCTCCTCCCTCTACCCTTACTGTAAATATCTTGCAGATGCTCTGCTCATTTTTGTTCTTTTACAGCCAGCTGGCAAGTTTGTTGGCATGCCAAAGAATTTCAGACCTTGGAGCAAAGCAACCTTTTCATCTTCAGCTCTGAATCTTTTCTCACCAATATGAGAATCAGTTGATATTTTTAAGACTTCTATTTAATTTTGCCATTAGACCATTGGACAAAAAGCATAGTCTAGAAAATGCTGTCCATTAGAATGAGAATATTAAATGTATGCAGCTGAGAAATGTTATAGAAAGGGCCAAGTAAATTTCACAGAAGGTTAATGCCTTCAGACAAAATATTTAAACCAGTCTATAACATTTTATAATATGAATAGAATTTTCTATTAAATTCCTTAGGTGAGGCTAAAAGTTCACCTGGAAAGATCTCCTTCACTATTGAATTTCCATTTGCAGGGTGCATCACAGACATTTCCTATTCTGTTCCCATGTAATAGCATTATTTTCATCCTTATGACATACTAAGGATTTTCCATAGAAGAAGCAGCAATGCAGCTGACAGGATCTGCTAGGTAGTACCACTGTAGGCATCAGCATGCACAAACTGCATTAAGACCATGAGGCTGACATCTGAGGAATGTGCACAAAATCACGGGAAAAATGTGCTGGACACAGTTGATTTGGAGCCCCTGTGGTGCTGTGTGCTGTGCAAGGAAGAAAGCCAGAGAGAGAGGAATTCGGTTCTGTCTCTGTCAGCAGCGAGAAGAACAGACGAAGCACAGGGGAGGGTGGTTTGAGGCTGGTACAGTATAACCTGTCTTTAATGGAGCTCATCTGTTTGGGCTCTGGGCCACACAAACCCAGTCACACGGCTCCCAGGCAGCCTCAGGCATAGGCAGGGCGAGGCTGTCCTGCTCACCATGCACGACACAGACAGATGCCCGGAGCAATGGGCTTGTCTGAAGGAAGCCGAGTTAAGCCTGTGGTTTCCAAGTGTTCCCAGCACTCGCTCCTCTCCCATCGCCACCCCCATGTTACTCCCATGCAGCAGCTGGGGGGGCTCTGAAGGGAATTGCAAATGGGCACTGCCTTTTCCTCCTTCTCCACACAGAGGGTTAGTGTAGTGACCCGCTCCAGCACGCAATATCACATGTGGCACCATAAACATGAGTAACAGGGAGGTGTGAGGGTGACGTAACCAGAAGCGTGGGTACAAACTGGTTAGGCAGGTGTGGCTGTTGGGTAAAACATCTACAGAGTTTGGCTCTGAAATGGAGGGGTTAATCTGTGAGTAGGTGGGGGGAAAGTGTAATAATGTGAGGATCAGCTGGACATGGTGGTGTGGACAAAGACAGGAACAGGAGTGGAAAATCAGGGAGGTCTGAGAAGCACCAGGAGAAGACAGAGCAGTGAAACTGAGGGAGAACAGCATTTTGAGGAGAGAGTAAGGCTGCTGAGTGGAGTGAAGGAACAGAAGTCAGATTGAAGGAACATGCCAGATGACGTGCCAGACAGTTCTGGAACACGCAAATCTAAAATGAAGTCACAGATCATGTTTCTGGGGCAGAAGTGATTGATTTGTGTGTCACTGTTACTTTTATTCAGTCTACCAAATGAACGGTTGTTTGCTGTCACAGCATGATTCAGGCATTTTCAAGAACCATTGCTGGAGGACACAGCTGAATACATCAAGCAGCTGTGTCTAACTTGAGTGAATGCACTAGTAAAGAAAACATGGTTTAAAAATCTTCATGGATGCTCAAGTAAACTTTCCTGTTCCCTGCACACACAGTATTTCCACTTTCCCCTTTCTCCTCCTAATGCCATCTTTCCTCTAACTTGTGAGACGTGGTGGTGGATAAAGAGACAGTCACAGCCAGTCAGGAGACCGAGATAGGAAGCCTGCCTGACCAGCTGCCTTTTGACTCCTAACAATGGAGAAGGTTACAGGAATGGATTCACAGACCGTGTGTGCAGAGTCAGACAGAGACGCAGCTGAATTACTTGCTTCCCCTGGCTCAGCACCACCTCTGAACCACAACCCAATTCATCAGCCCCTGACACTGCCTCTGAGTGCCCCTGGGATGAATCCCTGCCTTGCTGCAGCGTCAGCACACAGCCACCCTGCCAGTCCCCACTAGCATCAGCCCTAACCCTTCACAGTCCTTTGGAATTGTCCCATCCCAGCCTAATCAGCTCGATCAGTCTTTCCCCTTCCTGTCACAACTACTGTCAAATTGAATCAATGTCTGAGAACCTGAATTTCCCAGACTGTCATCACACCTTTATTTATTATCCCATCCAGAGCTCAGTCTGGATGCCTTCCCCCCTGCTCATTCACACATCTTCTGACGTAGTCTTTTCCTGTTTTTGCCTTCCAGACCCAGTGCTAACTGGGTTATGAAGTCAAGCAGCTTGAACCCAAGTTCTTGGCAGTGACCTCTTCACCTGTGACGTGGGGAAGTCCTGCAGCTCACAGCAAGCTGGGGCAGAGGTGCCCAGTGGTCTGACCTGCCTTATGGCTGTGAGATTTCCAGCAGCAAACCAAAACCACTAAACAAAATATAAGCATTTTGCAGAAAATACATAGCATGGTATGAACACAGTGGAGCTGAGAAGGATTTTGCCATGTATGTTATGCTGCCCAAAGAAGGAAGAGTTGAAGAAAAATGTAAGACAAAGACAGTAGCCTTTCAAACGGAGTGACAGACAAGATGGCAATCAGGACCACTACAGGACTTGAATATCACTGTCAGATTAAATTGTGCTGCTTTTTCATGGGTATGAAAGTGCCAGTGTAGCTAGAGGGCTGTAACTGAGGGGAGAGAATGAGTCTGGCTCAGCTGGTTGCTGAGGCAGGGGATGCCAGGCACATGTATCCCAGCACCTGCAGTACAGAGCTGGCCAGAGGAGCTACGGGTGAGGGACAGGCCAGTGAAGCAGTAAAGATTTTCTATTTTGTTTACTTATTGTAACCTTGTTTCCAGCCTTGTAATGCAGAGTCAGACTCTGTTTCTTCCTGAGTAAACTCTTCCTCTGTCTTTATCCTTACATTCCTCTGCAGCTGGAAGGAGTCCATTTGTAACCCTTGTGAAGGATGTGATCACGGGTTTGCCTCCACATTTGACAGGGCCAGCCTCAACATAAAGACATGCCATTTATGGCCTTTTAAGTAGGAGAAATTTTGACTTTAGTTCCGGTCAGCAGATGTGAGTAATTCAAACTGGGATAAAAACATTTCTCAAAAAGCAGTGAATTGATTTACCAGAACCCTTTATTTCATGTGGGAGCTCTCTGGCATGGGAGCTGATGCCTGCTGCTGAAATATTTGCTACCTTTTATAAAAAGGTCTTGCAAGAGAGGTTGTGCCCTTTCAGAAAGTTACATTTCTGTGACTTGTAGCAACAGGCAGCAACAGAAACATACCTTGTAATAACATTCCTTTTTGCACTGGAGTCTGAACCAGAACCTGTTGACATCCCTTGCTTTTATGGGAGGGCATTGCAATGTTCTGTCACACATCCTCTGACGCTGTGCTGTTATCTGTTCTTCTCCTGTGGCACGTGGGGATATGCACTATGAGCTGTTCATGTTTTCTGTCTTCAGCTGGCTCTGTTGCAGTTGTGCATTTGTTGAATGTCTCTCTAGTAGCTTGAAGGTCAAATTAAAACCTTCGAATTAAAAGGTCAGATCCTGTCTTTGTGGCCACCACAAGCTAAATAGTTCTCCCCATGGCTGTCTTGGAGGCCTGTAAGATCTCACAGCTGTCAGTCATTTTGGAGAGTAGTAGAGAGCCTCCCCTGCTAAATTCCTTTTTCTGTGCTTTTGAGTGCTGGCTTGCCAGCTAGGCAGATGTTGTAGCTGCTTCTCAAGGTGCCTGGAGCTTGTGCATTGTATCTGCTTTTGCAGTAGCCTCTCCCAGGGTGCTCCAGGCAAACATTAATGCAGAATGTTCTGCTGCCATCACATGAAGTCATGCAACCTGCCAGTGGCATAGTAAAGCCCAGGTGCCTTAAGAGTGCAGGTTGTGAGTCAGGTGGATGGCACAGGGCCTGTTCCTGCCCAGCAGCTGTGAGTTTCAGTGATACAGCTATTAAGCACAAAGGTATCACCTCTGGCACATGCAGTCTTTGTGATGTGGTGTGGCAAAGGTGTTCTGGTATGCACTTGCTCTGAGCTAACACAACCCCTCAGGCAGATGCTTTTGGCTCAGGTCAGAGGCAGGGCGATAGATGTTTCATTTGTTTGGACCAATATGGCTGTTCTTGCATTCCGTGCTGTGCAGAGGAAGGCTGACAAGGGAGGAAAACATTCCTTTCTGTTTATTAAGCATCCTGTTGTTTTGGTAAAGAAAAATACAAAATAAGTACACATGGCTTTATTTTAGAAAAGCAATAGTATAGAATGTCTTGTGGTTGGCTTAGGGTGTAGTGCACCTGATAATCTATCATGAAGGCAAAGAATCAGAGGAAATATTCTTCCTTTCACTCCTTGGCAAAGCAAGCCACACCTGAGTCTTGGACACGGCATACTCTACAAGTCTGTGGCAAGTACAAGAGCAGCATGACAGCAAACCAACAAAGAAGAAGAGGTACATTTATGCTTTCACTGTTGAGCCATAGTGTCTTGAGGCCATGAAAAAGCTTGAATAATTTGCTTTTCCTGTTGGCATGTTTGGATAGTTCCTCAGGTCAGAGTCTGCATGTTCCTGCAGGGGCTGGAAATGTCTGTCCAGTCTCACTGCTCAGGCCCAAGTGTGTCAAATTCGAGTAGTGAGAAATCCAGGGAGAGGAATGAGACTGTCTTTTTCTGCCATCCTGATGGTGTTGCCTGCAGCAGCTCTGAGCTGACCGTTTGTACCCTCTTAGTGCTAAAGAAAGAGGGACTCCATGTGTTTGCAGTCTTAATGCAATTAGCTGTTACCCATCCATGTTCTCTGAAGAGTGTTCATGCTACAGTAGGCATTCTCTCTTAATCACAGTCACCTAGCATTTAAGTGATTAGCTTTTGTGGCCATGGTAATTTTCACAAACTTTAATTTGCTCCCAGCAGTCAGGACAATGTTTCTACTAAGCACCACCTTACTTCTACAAGCAGGTTCTTTGAATGTAAAGCTAGGCACCGTTCTCATTGACCATCATGGGTAGTGAAAGGAAGTTCTTGTGCACTGTTATGTCCACCAGCTGGCCTTGGAGCAGTGATCCTTGCCATTTAGGTCCTGTACTCGGTGCACACCAAATTAATTCCTGACATTTATTACTCGCTTTTTAAGAACAAGGCTGTAGTGGTTTTGGTTCACCAATTTGAAATTTTCCTTCTGGGAGATAGGATTAGGAGGAAGGCAAAACAGGCTCAACTTTAAATGGTACGAAGAGAAACTTTATTATTAGAAATTATAAAGAAGCCAAAAAACCTCAGAATAAAATTTTAGACAATTTTTCCTCCCCCACACTTCTTTCACACTGAAAATGTACAGAAAACTCAGTCAGTTTACCATCTCTAAAATAGTCTTTCACTAATTCATTTGGGAGAGGAGACCTCTCTCTTCAACCTATGGAGAATTCTACACAAGAAACAGTTTTCTCGTGGCCTCAATGTCACAGTGATCAGCCACTCAAGAGAATGGAATTATGATCACTATGTAAAAAATATCTTCCTCAACTAACAGTTTTTCCAGAACGATTACTGAGTACTGTATCAGCTATGGGACACACTTTAAAGATTGTAACAGTTCAAACAAAAGCTGTCTTCATCTTCAAAAACAGAGATCTTTCTTCTTTTTCTTCCCTGGGGAGCTGCAGGGGTCTTCATCTTCCCACTATTCAAAACTCAGGGGATCACAGCCATTTCAACATCTACTTGCTCTAACACCATGCCTCTGCTCCTATCTACGGTTAGAACTGTCACATCCATCCCATAATATCTTTATGAAACAAGGGAAACAAGTGTCTCTTCTCCATAGCTTAAAAAAAAAAAATTCAGTCCATGGCTCTCCTCCTTCCCTCATCTGGGACCTGACTCTTCCTTCTGTCTGACCTCGGTTCTTTCATGCTGTTTCTGTGTGTATCACTATCTTGGTCCTTTTCTTTCACTCAGGAGAGAGAACAAAGTATCTGAAAAGTCTCATTTTGGGCAGTGAAAAAGTTAATACCTTGCCCAGGCAGCAGAGGGTTCTGTGATCTCTTCCAGGTGGGGCGGCCGGAACTATTTACAATAAAAGAGTCTTTCAAGGCCGCACTGGGGCTGGGCTAGGATTGTAGGGCCCAGCCAGAAAGCGGCAATGAGTTTTCTGGCACCATGACTGTTACCTGGCGTTTGCTGTATTCAATTCCTGACATGCCTGGGGGTCTTCCCTCCACCCTGCCTAGCAGGCAAAGGGTCTGGGAAAGGCCTTACCAGAACGGGGCCCAGCTGCCTCTCCCCCAGGCCCCGTTCTGTTCTCTCCCCAGGCCCTGTTCCATTCCCTCCCCAGGCCCCGTTACATTCTCTCCCCCAGCTGCCTCTCCCCCAGGCCGCGCGGGCCGCAGAGCGGGTCCGGCCGGCTCGGAGCCGCTCCGGGCTGGCAGCAGGACAGGGTTCTGCTCCCTGGCCTGCCAGGGGGGCTAACAAATTAACAACAGGCCTCTCTCCCCATGGCTCTGGGGGCCCCTTGTTGAAAACGGGGCCCGGCGGCTTCCTGAGCCTGCGCCTGCCTGGCCCAGCCTGGGCCACCTGGAGGGAGCCCTAGCCAGTGTTACCTTCTGAGAGACCAGAAAGAGCTTTCCCGGGTTTTTTTTGCCTTTACATGTGTGTTTCACGAAGATGCATGAACTTTCTCATTGGTGCAACAATGTGCCAGTCTTAAAAATCCGACACTGGTTTGTCCTTGTCAGGTACAAGGGAGGCTGCCCAAGTCTTGGCCAGTAAAAATTATGGGAAACCTTTATGAACCAACACCATAGGGCTTCTGAGGGTTTTCTAGTGCCTCTTTCAGCTCTCCTAATTTTAATTAGGTACTTCAAAGTTAGCTAGTTAGATACCCTGTCCTTTTCCAACTCATTCCGTTGTGGGTAGCTACCTTCTTCTTCTGTTCCAATCCTGAAAATGCGATCAGGATTGTGAGCAGTATTATGGAGATGCTTTAACTGAGGTGTACTTACAGCTCAACAACTTGATCATGAATTTGTTTGCTTCAATGTGAGGAGGAATTTTTTTTTAAAAAAAGCAACGCTTAGCTACAGTGGCAGCTTCAGAATACGGTGTCTGTTACCTAGTCAAAGAGATGTCTTGTTGTTTTAAACTGATGTAGTAGCCTTGATATATGGGGGTATTTTTTAAGGGGAAGAGGAAGAATAACTAGGCAGCAGAGAATGTATCATTGCTGTCTGAAGATGTTGATGTGATTGTGGCATCCTCCATAAATTACAAAAAAAAAGGTAAATGAGCCAGAATGGTTTTTTAAACTATGGCCCCTTTAACTGCTCTGCCAGTAAATGAGTGTAGATGGGAATCGGACTCATTTAGGTTGATGTGGGTCAGTATTTCTTTGGGAAGAGAGGATCTGCAGGCAGAGGTCCTGTGGTTGGCTGTGTCAGCTTCCATGTGCATCTGGGAAAGTAGCATCGGAAACTAAATCCTCCCAGAGAACAGGTGGAACTTAATTATGGCCTTTAGCTCCACAATTAACCTTGTCACTATAACGCTGGATTCTGGACATCTTAGAGTGATTCTTAAGTAGCTTCTTAAATAGGGGATGAAATATGAGTGATTTGCAGTATTACTGCTTCCAAACATGGCAGGACTTAAAAAAGGTAACAGAGAAGAACCCCAGGTAATAAGGTCTCTTCTGAACCTGCTCTGGATATGATATGAACCAGGACTAATTCTTCTCTGTCTTTGCTACAAAAATTTTATGGAAGAGGGAGTTTAAGGAACTGAAATATCAGAGGGAGCCCTTAGCTGCACTTCAGAAGCAGCTGACTCCATTGGCTTGTGTGTCTGTATGTGTGTGTGTAAAGAACAAAAGGTGCAGTAAAAGGTATTTTGCCAGTAAGAAAACTGAGTGTGAGCCTGGTAATAGACACAGCACAGGTTGTAGACTGAATTGATGATTGTTTTCACACACACTGAAGGGTCCATGTACATTCATATTTATGGTCACATATGCTTGTGCATTCTCATTTTGGTGTATAGCCAGTCAGCTACAGGTAGATAAATATCTTCCTAAATGTAACTCAAAATATCTTGCTGCTTCATTTAGCAGAACTTCATGTTTTTAATTTGTCCAGTATAGTCGTAGCTTAGTCTTAAAAAATCAAATACGTCAATTTTTAAAATACTGCACAGCTTCACTACTTATAATGCACATTTCTTGGAATGTGATTGCTGTTCTGGCACATTTCTCTTGTTTAATTCCACTAAAAGGGGTTGCTAATAATGCAGAAAAGGTCTGAAAGATGGTAGATCTAGGATGGAAAAACATGAAAAGTGAACTTCACGTGATTTTGCGTGATTATTGCGAGCAAAGAAAACAGATTCAGTTTTCCTTTTCTGCAATATTATGTTTTCTTGTTCTTTGTGTAGACTTTCGCTTGTCTTACATAGTAGTACATGTGGCTGGAGATTCCACATACTAGTGCCATTAACTGCTATTTTATGAAGAAAATTACATTTTCTCCTTTGTGAGACAGACTTTAAAGAGTCAAATAATTGTAATTGTAATTGTAAGCAAGTGTAGTGTGTGGTAGTTTTGATTGAACAAATAGTTCTGAGCTGTAAATCATGCAAAAGTCGAAGCACAGAAGCTGAATTATATGTTAAAGTAACAGGAAAAAATGTCGTGGGGCAAGACTATGCTGAGTAAGGATTTGGATACACACAAAGGTGATTCTAGTCAGAAGACTGATAGTCCAAGAATAGGAGCAAGTGAACCTCCTGCAAGTCATTCATTGAGCACACTGAGAAACACAGTTCATAGTTTCAGACACAGATTGGATTACTTTTCTCAAAAAAACCAAAGAACAACAACAACCAAA
>JAOTQZ010001579.1:305862-316688 GCA_026546895.1 Pogonocichla stellata | reverse complement strand
CCTCTTGCTGGATGCTAACTTGATTTTTCACATTGCCACTGCTTCTGGACCTCACCATGTGCATTTCCCTGATAAGGTTGTTCCCTCCTTTCCGAAGTCCATACTGCTGACCTTGCATTCACTTGGAGTAGAAAGACTGGTGCTGGCTGCAGCAGATTAATATGAGCTCTGATCATGTTGGTTTTGATTAAGGTGCTGAGGTTACAGAAATGTAATTTGTACCCCACAAGGTACCATAGTATGAACAGTGACAGCAATTAATCCTTTACCTCTTGATGGCAGTGATAAAATAGTTGTTGCTGCTTCTAATAATGTCATTCGTGTTCCAGAAAGGAAATTTCACCTGTCCCATAAAGGAAAAAATTACACTTTCCATCTGTCTGAAAATTTTTGGTCTTTGAAGCCAATGGTTGTTCTTAGAAAGACAGTCTGTTGTTTTAAATGATACTTCTGAGATCCTTATTAACAAGAATTTTGGGTTCTCTAGAATACTGTCAAACTGTGGGATATAAAATGTTTTTAAAACTGAACTAAAACAGAGAAGAAAATAGAGTTGCTCCAGGGGACAAAAGGTTAACTTTGCAAAAATTTCTCATATAATCAAACAAAATCTTTGAAAATCTATTGGTTAATACTGAAGTCATAATAGAACCTAAACATGTGGTTTCCCCCACAAGGGAGAGAAATATCAACCATCTCCTCCGATGAGACACTCTTTGCAGTAATATTTACATTTGTTATTTATAAATAATACTGTGTATATATTAATCTATATATTTAAAGCATCATAACAACACTGAAAAAAACTATAGAATTACTGCATTTTTTCTATGATGTCCCAAGAGAAACAACGTATTAGGCTGCTCTGAGTATGAACTTACATAAAAATTGCTCTCTTTCCTTCTTTCTTCTTCTTGTAAAAAAAAAAAATTTCTATCAAAACCTTGTGTTTCTTTACTGAAGCACATGTGTCTCTACCACATCTCCACTTTCCAGGGTCGACTGGTGGCAACTGACCAGGAGCCACAACAAAGCCACGTCCTCAAAACTGGGATATGGGAACATACAGAACTCTGTGCAGCCTCCAGCTACCCCAGCTTCCCTTTTTGTGGAAGTGAATAAATAATGCAGGGATTTGAGTCTCCTGGAAGAACGATGACAAACACAAACCTGTCACAAACCCTCTCAGATCTGTACCAACCTGGAGTTTAAGCTGCAAGCAAAGTTAATATGAATGAGCACAAGAGGGTTGTGGAAAGAGTCAGGAATTTAGGGAACTTTAAGTGCACTTTGATGGTATAATATAGATGAGACATTGAAAACACTTCTCATGCATTTATGAATGTTTGTGGAAGGGATTTAGTCAATTAGTTTTACAGCAGTGGCTTCTAAAACAATAGCAACATCTGGCAGGGAATCAAGCGAAATAATGGAAACTGAGTGAATAATGCACAGAATTTAAAGCAACATTTTATATGCCACAGCCCACCATTTTTATTTTATCCAAGTATAACTGAGTACAGCAAACAGAAATAAGAGAAATCTGAGGAGGGCATTCTGATGTTTTGAACTATGAGTGGACCAACAGCTTTAAATTTACCTTGATTTTATGTTGTATTTTTATATGTGTTGTGGCATAAAGGATATTAAAGGCTGCTCCAATGATCAGATTCTGGGGCTAGTGGTTAGTGTGTTGCACTCCATCTGGACATTTATAAGTAGAATACCTGAGGAACACCATCAATGATCTTGCAAAGGAGATGGAACCTTCTGTCCCATTATGGATGCCAGGAGGTGGAATAGAAGAAACTTTTCTCCAGCCATGGAGTTTTCCAACGTATGAATGAAAAAAGCCTTGATTTCCAAGCTGGCCCTGATCTGGGGAGGAATTCAAACAGGAGAACTCCTGAGGTTCCCTCCACCACAAATTCTGTTCTGTGGTCCTGCAGCAAAGAACTTTCTTCAGAATATCGTGTGCCCTTTGTGAAGGTTTCTCTGCTCATAAAGAGATGTGATAGGAAGATACATTACCTGGAGGACCATTAAAAGCTTGGATAGTCTTTGTTTCATTTAGGAAGAGGGTGGTAGATTCTTGTACAGGTGACCTTTATTATTTCCTGACTGGTCTGTTTCTGCCCAATGCACATTTGCAATGATGAAAAATGATGTCTTTACCTCTCGCAGGTTACAAAGTCATCAGCAACCCCTGTAAATAGATAATACATCTCCAGCTAAACAACCTTGCTATCCATCCACAACACTGCCTATAACTTTAAATAACTTAGGATTAGAGCTAAATATACTTTCTTTATGGCCTTGAATTAGTAGCTTACATTCAGATAGTCCCCACCGCATGAGCAGGCATTGACGTATGGTTGACATCAGTGCCAAAGTGATAAATTCAGCATTGAAATTGCAGAGTTAGGACCTTTGACTGGCTGATGCTGCAAATTCTTCCGTCCCAAAAGCATCATAGCCCAGTTTAGTATTACAAAGTCATTACACAGGCTGATGAATTAAAACCATTCTCTCAATATTTTATAATTGAGTTGAGCTAAGACGTATTTCTACCAGGAATCCAAGCAAAGATTACACCTTAGCAACTCAAATATGAAGGTATACAACGATTTGATTATCATCCTTAACAGAAAGGAAAATATGTGCTATAAAACTTGTGCCTTGTGTGTTTTTAACTTTCCCCCTTTTCATTAACTCTTTTAAGATGTTATAAAATACCTGATTAACAGTAGGTATATTTTTGCCTAAACTCTCTGTTACCACTTTTTTCTTCAGTAATAGATTGCCTTGTCATTAATTATAATGTAAATTTATTATGGTAATTTAAATTATCGAGTTTTAATTTCCTCTGCGTCTTATGCAGGGCACACATAGAATAAGATTCCATGCTTGAAATTGTTAAATAAAAAAATAAAGAAATCTGGATTAGACCTCCTCCAACAGACAATTTAGAGTATTAGATTTTTTTCTGGTTAGATCATCTTCTTAGAAACATCACCCAGAATGAGTATAGGTAAGCAGAAGTGAAATACTAAAGTACAGCTGGAACTGTTTTTTTTAGTGAGGGAGCACATGGCATAAACTTTAAAGAGTTCAGAAGTTAAGAAAGTGGTGGCCCTTTCGTACTTTGTCAGAGCTCAAACTCAGCAAATACACAACACTGTAATGAATAAACAGAGTCCAGTAGGAGCACTCTCCACCCAATTGCAAATTTTGCCAGGAACCCAAAACATTCACTTCAACTGATTAACCTAGAAAGAAGAACTGTAAATCCAAACATCATTCTTCTTATCTCCTGGAGGGAAAGGGCACGCACAGCGCGGCAGCTTGTGCAACAGCACCAGGAGTGGACCGAGCTATTTCAGAGATTACCATCTGAAAAGCATCCATTCCAGAGTTCACTTCTCAAAAAATCATGCACTGGAAGGACTTTGTGAAGGACCTTTAGACACAGTCAGCTACCCACTCTATTGCTCATACCATTGTCACAAAAGCCTTGATAACACTTCATCATTTACAGCGCCCTGGGTCTTTTTATCTCCTCTAAGTGCTCCTGTTGAAAACGTTTGAAAAGGCAGCTTTGTTCAGCACAAAACTTTGTGGGCTGTCAAAGTTAAAAATCCTTGAAAATGTTTCAGAAAAAGGAATGCTGATTTCTAGATAGAGATCTGTGCTCATATTTCAGAGGAAGCAAAATAAGCTGAAGGAGAAGTGAATTGAATAAAACTCCCAAATAATCTAAATAAATATTTACTCTGCACTGTGGTTGACAGGACAATACAGATAGCTGTCACATGAGTGTTTTGTGTACTTGGAGAGCAGTAATTTGAATTCAAGTACCTAATCTTTATGGAAATTTGCTGCAGATCTTGTCATTTTCATTGTCTTTCACTTGATGGCTTGTTAAGAAAGAATACAGCCTACATGCAGCAAGTAATAATTCAAATATCTAAAAATGTCTTGAAAACACATAACTACACTTCCAGATCCAGGTTCTAGCAATGGTTACTCTCTCTTAAGTTATTACCACAAAGGCTTTATTACAGTTTCTTAAAAGAGTAATCTGTATGAATCTGGGGGGAAAAAAGTTCAAATAGAGGTTTAGGCAGAAGCTATGGTGCAATGATTTTATGGATCATTCATAGGTTACTTTCAGGAAATTACCTGACTCAGTACCAGATTTATGCATTTACCATATCCTAAAACCACTGTTTTTCATTTTTATTAGGTGTTTGAGAGGTTTTGTTTTATTCTTTTTTTATTTATTTGCACAAGTAAGTAAATATTAGATACTAGATGATTCTAGATAGTAGATAGTAGATACTAGATACTAGATATTAGAGTATTAAATTGCATATTAGGAATATGTGATTGTTTACATGTATGAATGACACGCCTGAATCCAACTGGGAATTTTCCCCAAGAACAAGTACAATTTTTAGAATCAGTCCAAGTTAGGTGGATGGGTTCTTATCCTTGTGCCCTCATATTTTAGGCATCTTACTCTTGATCCTCAAAACATCTTTTTATTGATTCTCTTCTTCCATAAGCTGATGTTGTAATGAAATACTAAAGCTGCTCATTGCTACCTCATCAGGCTTGCTCCTGCTTGATGCTCCTGTTTTTTAATTAAATTTTAAATTAAATATATTTTTTAAAAAAAATTCCAGACCAAAAATCATCATATAAATTTAATATTTACTTCTCTTTGCCTTGAGTGCAACCATGAAACTGCTGACTGATTATAAGGGACTTCAGCATCTTCGGTGGGCTCAAGTGAAGACTGAGAATAGAAAGCATGGGATGTTCACATCCTCAGATATGTCCAAAGAAATAAAGGTCAGAATTTTCTTTCTCTCTCACCTTGAATGAACAAATCAGTATAAACAATTAATATCAGTGGATTTACCCTATCACTTCTAGGTCTGGTTGTCTGTTCTGCTTTTTCTCCCACACCATACACAATACAGTGAATTGGTGCTGGCCATGGCTATGTTAATTTTCAGCAATAGTAAAGTTTATGTTATCTTTGCTTTGTTTGTTCTGTGTAGGGCTTGAGAATAAGATGGAAAGCTTTCACCCAGGGCTGGGTGTGAAGGGGGAAGTTTGCTAATTTTGGGTTTCCAGACAGAACAAGAGCCACTGTGATACTACATCCTTTAAAAGAGAGCTCAAGATAATTTTGGCAGTCAGACACAGAACAGACACATAGTGTTTTTTTCTGTGTGCAACTTGAGCATAGCTCTCCAGAAGATTTGTGAAGTCCCATCATGAAGAGCAAATGCAGGGAAATTATTACTAAAGCCATGGTGGTTTTCTTTCATTAGACCTACCCATTTTTCTGTTGGGTACTAAAAAAAAAAAGGGTGGAAAATTCTTAGAGAGTTAACACCTAACAACTAACCTTTAGAACTATAAACAGACAGATATGTTTTCAATGTTAAAAATCAAAGAGACCAAAGTGCAGGACAGCAGCGTGCTGGCCCTCTTTGTCCTGGTCTAATGACAGCATAGATGTGAATTGCTGGAGGACGTTATTTGGGAAGCTTCACCACCATGTCTCTCAATTTCTGGAAATGTTCTGGAAATATATGAGTTTTTCACGTGATTCCTAAATTATGGACCCTTTTAGTTTTCGTCTCTGACCTCGTCCTTTCCCTCCAAGCCCCTGTTTTCCCAAACCCCATCCTTTTGGTGCCTAAAGAATAGCAGTGATGGCAAGCACAGCCTTTCCATAATTTTTTTGCAGGTTTTCCTGAAGTAGGTCAATGTTTTACACAAGCTCCTCCAGGGTGACCCAGTTGCAGTGTGAAGGGAATGAGAATAACAACATTAAACATGCACAGGAGCCCTCAGATTTCCTTTACTCAGGATGACTCTGCAGCTCTCAGGACATGGAGCAGCACGAGGGTGTTATTAAAAACTGCTGCATCTCCATATGGCTCTGGGAAAGGAAAGAGGAGCAATACCCAGGGGCTGCATTACTACAGCAAGTAGTAATTAATTAATGTGTTTAGTAATTATGACTGATCTGACTCCTAAATGTGGCAAAGACCAAGAGGAAGGAGACACTAAGGGGACTCACCAGTTTGGGTGCCACTAAGACAATCACCATGATGGAGTTAGGACAGAAACAACATGAACATAAACACTTAGTGCTTGGAAAGAGTTTTTAAAAAGGTATCAAACAGTGCTTGGAAAGAGTTTTGGAAAAGGTATCAAACAAAGCTGTTATTATTTTAATTTAAGCTTAATTTAATTTCGGCAATGCAAAGGGGGGTTTGTATCCCAATTAGAAATCTAAATTACCAACGTCTCCTCATATATCTTTTCCCAGGAGAATTATTTATTGTAATACTTGGGAATTAGGCTTGTAGGAAAAAATCACGAAACTTGCATTTGCAGTGTTGGAAATTGTGTTATTAAAAATCTGATTTATCAATAACATGATTATGAGAACTTTTAAAATGTTGGGGTTTTTTAATTGATTACTCTCTGTAGCCCCTTTCTGATCATGTTAGTCCCGAATTCTTAGAGTGCAATAATATAGTATATATTAAAAATACATTATCCTTTATTACCAAAATACATTGATGATGGAGTTCTCTTCATGCTGTAATATTAATGCCTTAATAGATATAGGAAATTTGAAAAAATTAATTGAAACCTGAAATGGAAAATTGTCACATAACGCAGCATTCACATAATTTGTGTTTTGATTCTGGGAGGGAAAAGAAAAGAAGGATCACCTGGGTGTGGAAACAAAATTGAAAATAAGACTTGTTCTGGTTTCAGCTGCAATAGAGTTAATTTCTTCCCAGTAGTGTTCCAGTGGTGTGTTTGGGCTTTGGAATGAGAATAGTGTTGATAACACACTGGTGGTTTGGGTTTTCACTCAGTTGTGCTTATCTAAATCAAAGATTTTTGTTTCCTTGGGTCCCCCTCTGCCAATGAGGATATTCACAACAGAAACTTGGAGGGAACCTAGCCAGGATATGTGACCCAAAGTGGCCAAAGGGATACTCCACACCACAGAACATCACGCCCAGTGTGTGAATTCAGAGAGTTCCCAGAACCACAGCTGATCCAGGCTGGGGAAGAGGGGTGTGGCATCAGTCAGCAGGTAACGAGCAATTGCACTGTGCATCACTTGTTTTTCCTATCATCTTTATCATTATCATTATCACTGTATTTTTTTTATTTTCAATTATTAAAATGTTATTTCATCATAGCAGTTCTACTTTGATTCTCCTTCCCATTCCACCAGGATGGGGAGAGAAGAAAGGGTGAGTTGAGCGAGCAACTGTGTGGTGTTTTGCCTCTACCTGATCTTAAAACCACAACAAATGTTAGAAACATTTTAGAAACCACCCAGTAGCAGAGTTGCATTACTGCCTCTCCACATTCTTATCATCCCGGGTCAAGGCTGTCATGGTGCAGAAGCCAAATAGCCTGGGTTTTTTGAATTGTGGTAGGGTTCCCTCTCTGGCTTTGTAATATGTTCATCTCCAGAGACCTGGTGCTGATGGCAGAACCAAAACTGCCTGAAAAAAATTGTGATGGTAATACCTATTTCCTCAGCTTTTTCTGTCTGCCTCTGAAAGGTATTACCTTATTACCTAAAGACATTCTGCAATGTCCTTACTTCTTCAAGTGCTTTTAATCTGCATTTTAATTGGCAGTGCCACTGCCTCAGAGACCACTGTGGCTCACACACTTCCAGTTTATGGAATCACAGAATCCAGAGGGGTGGGAAGAACCTCTAAGATCCCTGAGTCCAGCTACTCACTCAGCACTGCCTGGTCCATCACTAACTCACGTCCCTGTGAACCACAGGCAGAGTTTTATCACGGGAGTTTTGGACAACAACCACCTAATCCAAGTGAAGGACCATGGAAACTGCAGTGCGTGACAACTTTTTGTCATTAGCCCAAGAAGAGCTCTGACAAACTAATGTGCTGGCTGTCAAACCCACTCAGTCGTGAAAAAGGCATTGGGTGACAGTTTAAGGTAAGCAAAACACGGAAAATACAGTTTCTAAACTCCCTGCTGTCGTTCCCAAAGCTCCATGAGACCTCCACGTCCTTCGGGGATGTTATTGCGTGTCGGTGATAAAACACCTTCTGCTTCAGGAGGTTGGAGGGGGTTTTGAACACATACAAATTTAAACAAGCAGCTTCTGGGAGCATGACATACATAGCAGACCATCTGTCTGTCCTGTCCTGCTTTCCCACACGACCAGTTGTTCCCTCAGCCATTCAGTTTAGATTTCACAGCACCACCAGACCAGGAGAGGTGAGAGGGAATGAATCTCTCTGTTATATATGTATAATTTCATTATCATGTATTATTTTTGGGTTAAGAGTTGCAGATCAGCTTTCATTCTAGGTCTGCATGCTAGTGCTTTAGACTGCATATTTTACTTTCCTTCTCAAAATGCGGAGTTGTGACAAAAATTCCGAATATTGAAAAAATCCTCCAACCTTCACCAGAGAGATCAATAATCCATAGAATCTGTGGTCATGAGATGGTGGAGAAAGTCAAATAGATATATAGGACATCATATAATCATTAGCATATTTATCTTATTTTACTACCGATAGTTTCTAATTTATGGAACACTGCACTTAAATTTGATGTCATAAACTTTAATAAAATTAATTATTTTCATTAAAAATCCATTAAAAATATTTTGGTAAAGCATTCCAGTACTTAAACACTTTTAATTACTAAAAGAAAGTGTTTGGGCAATATTTTCTCTTCTACCACCACTCTGGAGCATTTGAAAACATTACTCTGTGTAAAGATGGGGTTTTTTCCACTGCTGTATGCCAACATGAAGATAAGTGCCATCTGTGAAAGGGATCTCTTTATCAGGCTTCAACAGTTGTAGGGAAATGCTAACAGAAGTTATTGTTGCGCGGAATAGAAAATATATCCTAGGAGAAATGGACACTTCAAAAGCACTGAGCGCTGGGACATGCAGAAAAGTTCCTTTTTCAGTTTATAAAAGTTTCCAAAGGTCACACTCCACTCCCTCCTGTGGCTTTGGCCCAAAGGTAGTGTCAGAAACATTCACTCCAAAGCTGTAAATGTTTTGTTGCTCTCGTTTCATTCCAGAAGAAAGCAAAAGTGTAGGGAGAGTTTCTGACCATTTTGAAATCAAAGACTATGAGGAGTGATATATTTATTTAGATACTATGCATGCAGATTTTTTTTTCTTAAATTGCAGAACATGACGAAATTTAAGTGTCTCTCAAAAAGAAACAAAATAACTTAGCACAAGGAAATTGATAATGCCCCTGTAAATTAAAAATAAGGCCCTGAAAGAACATTTCTGGATGTAACTATTTTTTTTTTAAGAAATACAATTATAGTCATGCAGGGGTCCTTTCTAGATAGCACTATTTTAGGGTGAGAGGTTATAATTTTAACGTAGCATGGTGTTGATTGAAAAAGAAAAGAAGTTTTGAAGCTTTTCTGTAGCAAGTGGAGTGATTTGATGCTTATTCATATGTAAAATGAGAAGTCCAGATGTGACATTTAAATAGATTAATAGTCATCAAGAGTAAATAATCAAATAGGCAAAATGGTGAAACTGAGGGGGAAAAAGCATGAGAGGAAAAGCATAATTCTTTACCTTCCTCCTTAATCACTTGAATGTGCTCTGAATAAGCCCATTTCCTTTCAATATCATATCTCAGAGAATTTTTGGTCAGATCTAGAGAGATTCAGACTATTGACATAGAGAAGAATTGCCCAATATCTGTGCCCTGAGTGGGTCAGATCCTCTGTAGCATAAGTTTTGGTCATGGTTACACACTAAATATTTGAACAATTATATTTATGCATAAAACAATGAAATAATTTGTTTTTTGTTACAGCTTAAAGCGTTTCAATATAAGAACAGATAACCTAATTCTGCTTGCATTAATCTTGTGAATCCGTACTTTCAGATTATATAATTTCAAAGAGACCAAGACAAATGGCCTGTACAATTAAGAAAATGGAAAATGCCTGAAATGAATATATTAAAAAAAAAAAAAAGAAAACAAAACAAGCAAACAAGCAAAACAAAAAAAATGCATAAAGCTGTACAGTATAAAGATTTCCAACTGAAATTTTTAGCAAACAAAATAAAAGTAAAAATTAGGATGACAGACTTTTTGGCTGAAATGTGTTACTAATAATTGTGATGAGCATCAGAGAGAAGCAGATTGTCAGTATGTCTGTGTGCAAAAATCACTATTGACAAGAGCAAAAAATTACATGTTTTCAGAATATGAACTTCTTCAGTAGAGGCATGAAATTTACCAAAGTATTACCACAGAAGGAAGCCATTTCGTTGGCATAATTACAAATTCATTTTCTCATAAGGTACATCAAAGACTGAAGATCTCCACTACAGTGATATTTGGATTGCTGTCTGATGAAAAGAGTCTCAAAATGTTTTTGCCTGTGGTTTAGTAGCTCTGAACATATATTCACCCCAATGACTTAATAAAGTCATATATTATACCAACTAGTTGATAATAAGTACAGTTGTTCTATTTAGACACTGGTCCAATATGTCTTGGCTGCTCATATAGATGATAAAATTCAGTTTTGACTCTTAAATAGAAAAATGAGTTCCTAGAAAGGGAAGTTATATTGTTAAATGGAGCAAGACAATATTTTCCACTGGTCAGCACAGCATAGAAAATTACATCTGTGTTAGTAGAGGTATTTTTGCATATCTTTGAAACAAAACTTTTCACTGTAATGGTGAAGAATGACTGGTGAATAAATAATCCATTTGGAAAGTATTT
>JAOTQZ010001571.1:430046-441728 GCA_026546895.1 Pogonocichla stellata | reverse complement strand
GACGGGCATGGCGAGGGATTCCTGGGCCGATGAGGGCATCAGGAGGGAAAGGAACTGGCTGCATCTGGCCATCTGCAGTAACATGAAAGGAGTAGGCTCTTTTGGAGAAGGGAAAGAGAGAAGACGAAACAATTTTAAAAATCAGCCATTACAGAACTACAATGCAAGAAAACCACAGTATTTTTAATCTTAGTTCTTTGCTAATCAACTTATGAAAATCAGACCTACTGTGCCAAGTAATACAGGCAGATGAAAACTCAGGAGGAGACAAGGATTCACAATAGAAATTTTCAGCTTGCCTCAGCTGAAGTATTTATGTAATGGGGAAAAATCCCAGGTTAAATTCCACCCTTAACTCCACAGACCAAGGTCATGGTCGCTATCCCTCAGCCACCTGGATAATCTGAAGACCTTTCACCCGTGGTTTCTAGGTAGCAGTTCCAAGTCTCATCACCACAAGTCCTGCAGCAGCAATCCCTCAGCAGGCACTACTCTCATCCTTCCATGAGACTTACACCTGTTGCCTTGCAGTACAACAAGCCAAAGTTTTGCTTGATTCCTGTGCCTCCTCTTTAACATCTCCAGTGTCTGTGCTTATATATCCCTCTTTCTATCTGCAAAGTAGTACTTTAGACAGAAAATAAAAACACATAGCGTTGCAAACAGATTTCCTCAGAGAGCTGATATCATCTTCTCATAATTATGTTTTCTTGAATTAGTACACTGAAAAACCTGAAAGGCTCAGTTTTCCAGGTACTTTTGGCACTTCAGAAATACCTTTTATTTGCATTCATTGAAGGATTTCAAGTTTATGGGAACTGAGGGTTGAGGAAGTGATGTTGTAGCACTGAATAAAAACACTTCTCCTCAGGGAAAGTACATGAATTATTTTTTCATGGTCACTGAAAAGTTTAAAGTCGGCTCTACTCAAGGACAAGGGCACAAACACCAACGAATGAAGGTTTTAGGTGCAGAGGGGTGGGTCTCTGCTTATTTTAACTAATAATGAAAGTACTACTGTAAAAGGCTTGTTTTCGCTAAAAAGTGAGCTCCTTTTCTGTAACTTCTGTTGTATGTGCATCCATAGCTCATGCTTTTGATGCTCTTGTTACATCAACATCATCCTTCAAGAGGCCAAAATGGATAAAAAATGTTGAGAGATGAGTATTCTTTTTTTTTTACTAACGAGCTGCCATCTCCCTACCAAAATATTTCTTTTACTAATATATTCTTTTGTTCAGAACTTCACTTTCTTTTCCAAATCTACCTTTTTCCTCAGAAATCTTCAATCACTGTAGCTCAACTATTAGTATCACATCCATCTTCCAAGAACCCAACAATAGATATTTCTATTAAATCTTCTGTTCTGAATAATAAGCTAGTATTTTCAAGGTATTTTATTATGTGCTCCCAAATATCACACAGTTTGAACAGAAGAAAGATGCCTGGTTCTGGAACAGACATCACAAAGCAACTGAATCTGCCCTGCTCCTGGGCATAAGGTATTCCTTTGAAAAAGCACGAAGAGAGATGAAAGAATGCTACAGCTCTTTCATACAGAAAGTAAGACTGGAAACAGTCAACCCATGCAATATCACAGTCTTTTCTTATGTGAAGGACAGAAACTGGTTAACAGTAACTGCTCTTAAACAGAAGAGAAACTAATAGTGCACATGTATGCAATTCTTATACTCATTCATGTTTCATGGATGGACGTATAAGCAGAAAGCTTGCTGGGAGAGTATACAGAAACAGAGGATGAGCAAGTGCAAAAGATGACATCTTTTTCTGTCACAGAAATGTCAGGAATGGGAAATGCAATATAGGAAAGGAAGTGCAATGTTCACTCCCTTACCTGTACACAAGGCACACAGTTTATCAAATGTATTTTGTCCCAGGAGACCCTTTCTGGCTCTTTGTATGAAGAATTACAGTAATGATAAAGGCTTAACTAGAAATCCATTCCTTTCTGTGAAGAAGAATGGAGACAAAACTGTCCCAAAGTAGCTATTCACTAAACAGATCGGACACAGGACAGGAGAGGAAGCAGAAAAGGAATGGCAGCAATACTACTTAAGGCTGACCTGCTCAGGTTCATCGACAGAGTCCAACATAAGAGTCATAGCATTTAAGACACTGAAAAGCTTGGCCCCATCGTGGGCTCCAGATCAAAGTCAGTTGCAGAGTATTTGTTAGCAGTAAGAGTACACAGAGCTATACAACTTTGAAGTTTCAGCCCGCCCTTGCTTTTATCATGGACTGAAGCAAAACAATTAAGCATGTATTAGGCAATTTTTTCCAGCATGTCCAAGATGAATAATCTACTTGTTCATGACTTTTTCTTTATTTGAAGGTTACAGCTTAAATGTTCTGTTCAATTCAAAATACCTAAATAATTAGTGTTTTGAAATGCTTAGGTGCATACACAGAGCTCTTCGGTTCTTGCTGAAGTAGGGTGTCAGGAAGACAATAGAAACATTTTTTTCTTCCTGTTTACTGTAGAATTGTAATGACTCTTGTGCTTTGAAACATCAGAACACTACCCAGTGTATTTTTTAATCATGTAGAATTTTACCAGTATGTCTACATTTAAAGTGGGGCTATACTAATCATAGAAGCAGTCATTCTTTTTTAGCATTTGCTTCTAAGACTGGTTGATCAGAATGCAGGATGGCTGAGTTTGATGGCCTTACAAACAGGCCAGCGATAGTTTCTTACACGTCAAAACAGCTTTTTCTACAGTGCAAGTTATCTGCAAACCACTGTAGAAAGAAATGGCTACATTTTGCCAAATCCCTCTGCCAGGACAAGCACGCAAAACAGTAAATGTTCCTGTTTGCTTGAAGATATGTGGCATGTAATGCTAACATGACCACTGCCAGCATCCTTATGGTATGGTAGTCTAGTGACTTGTATCTGCTAGGTATTATGGTATAAGTTTTGTTACACAATCCCTTTTAACCTTGGAAAGGCTTGCATCGTTTGCCAAACTGACACTCCTGACACTCCCTGGACAAGGAAAGTGTCTGTCTCTAGAAGAGGGCAGGGCTGGAGACAGCAGCGCAAATGACTATTTGCAGCTCAGTTGCTGCAGCCCTTGGCTTCCTCTTCATCAGGTTACCATGACAGAGATCCTGCTACTTCTGGGAAGGACTGTACTTACAGTTCTACACCTACAGAAGACTTAATTTTTAATGCAGTAGACATACTCACAGGCCTCAATTCTCAAAAATGACAAGAATTTTCATTATCTAATCTCAAAAGAGTAAACAGCAAAATCTGGCAAATTCTTGAGTTCCCAAAAGCTCAGGATTTCTTAACAGGCACCACTTGACCACCCATTTTTCTTTTAGAACTGACCACGTATGCCAGAAATTGCAGTTTAGCCTCATGACTAGCACAGTTTTCTGTCTCACTCAGAGCATTCTGCCTGTATGAAAGATGGCTATCCTATAATGGATTCTATGATTATCCCTCTTCGGTCAAAGGAGAGTCCTTCCTTGTGTTGGGCTAACAAAAATCAGAGAAAATTATCTTATAAAAATGCAATTAAATTTAATATAAAATAAGCTAAGTAGGTATCAAGTAATACATAAATATACACTTTTAATTAACTGAATATTATGACAAGAACAATTACAAGACAAACTTCTGTGCCTTTTACTTAGAAGAGTTCTGAGAAATAGTATACTGTCACTTATATTATTTCTGAATAATGGAAATATTCTTCTGAATTACTGTATCCAGAGACTTCTCGCATGTGTGTCAAAGCAGTACTGAGAACCTGCATAGCTCCCATGCACAGCAACATGGTTAAGTGATACCAACACAAACCAGTTTCTCAGCTTTACTCTCCAATTTCAAAATAAGTGTACAGCAAGTAAATATCATCTGACATGCTGAGGACAGTTCAGGATAATTAATTCACCACCCAAGAATATAGCAAGTTAACTAAACTACCTGCCAGCTACCCCCAGTATTCAGATTGATGTACAAATGCAATCTGTACAATTCCTGCCTACTAAACTACCATGCCTTAAAAAAAAATCCCCTCAAAAACTTCCAATTCATCCCTTCAATTCAAGCAGACTTTTTGGACTAGCACAATACCCCCAAAAGCAAAGCACGAAAGCAAAAAGTTCCTTTCACTCACGACTGCAGTTTGCTTTCAGCTTTTCTTTGCACTCCAGCTCATTTTTAATTGTAGTTAACACAAGAAACGGTGAGTGTTGTTTGTTGTGTTGTTCCATCACATAGAACAAAATGCAAAGAAATAAGAATAGAAGTATTTGTAGAGAAATGACTGAATTTTCATCTTCCTGCATATTACCAAATAATTCTATTTAGAGATAAATGGCAGGGATACACACAGTCCTTAATCTCCTATAATTCAGTAAAATTAGCCTTCCTTTGCAACATCTCTCATTGTACATTCACTGTAAAAGTATGAAGATCTGAAGAACAGAACAGAACTGAAATCAAGCAATTCCAAAGGAGTATAGCACACCTCTCCAAAAACACAGTGAAAAGTCAGCTTGTAAGTAGAAGGAGAACGATTTAACATTTACCATGTAAAATTTCCCTTTCCTACCAAAATGAGAAACATATCTTTTCAGCTCTTTTCACTGTCTGGGAAAACGTGCTGAGAAATATATTTGTCCTCAATGCTATCATTAATTCAGAATTTTAGACACCAGGGAAGCAGTCCTGTGGGCATAAATCTTACCACTAATCTTGAAACTCTGTATTTAGTCCACAATCCAACTACTGGAAGGCATGGTTCACATAAATCAGAAATCCATAAGAATGTTAATTTAGCAGCTACAGAATACTGAAAGATAAGCACTTGTTAGAAAGACTATGCAAAGCAAAAAAAAAAAACCAGAACAAAAACAAAAAAAACCCAAATAAACAAAAAAATTAGAGCAACACACCAAAAACTTGCAGTCCAGGGCATATTTAAATGCATCAAAACAAAAGAGTTCAGGACTCAGACACCACATCTTCATGTCCAAGTGGGTTTTTAACAAGCCATACATTTTTCTAACAAGCAGATCATTAACAGATCTCAGAACATACAAGGGTTAAAAAAACCTGGGTGCTATCAGAAGTGTCTGTCCTTTAGAAAGAAGCGAACATCATTTTCTCTTGGGCGAAAAAACAGCATAAGCATAACCGTAGATAAAAAACATACAGCCTAAAGCATACACATATGAGTGGGGATTCCATAGTCCAATTTGAAAATTCTCTGTACCACTTGCAAAAAGACTCACTAAAACTCCACATCTAACAAAACAAATTTAAAATGTCACCATGTCTGCACTCAAGAAAAGGGCTGACTGAAAATAAGCAAGGCATACCACACCAGTTTTCACTATTATATCTGTTCTGTACAGAAAACACAGGAAAAAAACATGAAGCAGGTGAGATACTTGTAAATGCTGCAGGTAGCAGACAGCATCTAGCTAATCAAGACTAAAACATGAGATTGTTCTTTAGCTGTCAATGGAAAGACAATTCCATGAGTTTATGGAATTTTAGGCTTGCTTCACTAAGATAAGCAAAGAAGTAATTTTAGAAAAAATGTACAAGTAACATGACCACAAAACAAGACCACAAAAAACATTGTAGAACACATTAAATGGAGACTAGGGAGTATGCATCAAAGCAGGCAGTATATGAAGCAGTGAATAAACTGGTAAAAACATTAAAAAAACCCAAGCAACCCCTACACAGCTTCCCCCCTGACAGTACTTTAGTTAAATTACCAGGATACAAAGTAAAACAGTATACATAGCTGTCCTTTTGTCTTGAATAGTGCAACAACTAGAACTCAGCCACAGACAATTTCTGATTGAACAAAAATAGGTTTCACTACATTATGATATTAATGTAAGGCATTAATAATGAAATATGACATTGAAAGTTTATGAATAACTTGTTTAGAAGTAAAAGCTTGGAGCCACTCAATTATGTGATTTTCAAAAGCATTTTATCTAAATATGCCAAATTATATGAAAGTCCGCAAGAATGTGTCAGAGTTTTGAGTACAAAGCCTGATCCTTACTGCACTAAAGTTAAATACACCACATTTGATACACAACACCCACTCATAGAGCCCTCACTTCACTAATCTTGTCAACACACCACCAACCTCATGTACAACCAAGATTTAACAGGTTTCTCACACTGTCAACAGATAGCTAAACCTGTTCCCAGAAGTATGGTGGAGAACCACAAAAACACATTCAGGATGGCTTTCCAAACTAAGTCTCCTGCTTTCCTATTGTTATAGGAAAAGATCAGATGATAATACACACTTTTTTTTTGCCTGTAATCTGGTACCCTTTCAAGGATCTTTGCAAGACTAACATTACAAGATATCACTAGTTACTAACAGGAGTCCAAAGTGAAAGCAAACAGAAATACATGAGTATATAACTTTCACTACAGCCTGACAACTTAGCATCCGAAAAGTAATAGTTTCTAAATGTTTCCTGAACGTGCAAAAGGAAAAACTAAACTTAGATTGGTAAACAGACATTTTACCATATCACGTTACATATATAACATGAACATCCCGCACAGAAAGTGAAACATGTTGAATAAGTTTCAAAATTATGTATATACCTAGATAGAGAAAAACTACTCTGATTGCAAGTTCCTGTTAAAAGAGAAGTCAGGACTGACTTCCAAGTGTGAACAAGGAACAGGTTCTAACAGAGTGTTGAAAAAACTGTTAAGAGTTGTCTCTGCCTCATTCTCTCCAGAAAAACAGCTCAGTTAGTACCAGCATAGACCACTTGTCCAGGAATAACTAAACATTAATTGAGTATTTTCAGAGGTCATACACGCTCATGAGTCCACTACACTGGAAAGTTCAGGGTCAATGGTCTACAAAAGCCAAAATACTGAAACATTTCATGTACGCTGCTGAATCGATTTTATTGGAACATCAATAAGTCACAGCGTCACAGAACCATTTAATTTAATAACTGCTTCACCAATAACCAAAATTTTTAAATAAAACCAACTTATTGTGGAAACTCTTCTACATCTGTGCACTATCTGCTCCACAACTGCTTCATCATCCTTTGGTTCTCCAGCTGCACTCACACAGAAGTTCCAAATAGCTTGCTCCATTATGCAAGGTGTGTTTAATCTGTTGCTAGAGTAACTGCTCCAGATACCCACTGTCATCAGTTGCAGACTCCCATGCCTGATAAAACAAGTGCCAGACAAGGAGTCTGCAAGTTTGTAATACACATTTATCCTCAGTGTAGTGCAAATTTTAGTTTCAATGTATTTTTATCTAACACATTTTACCACTATTTACCATTTAGTTTGTAGTCCCCTTAACTTCCCCTAAAAAGAATGAAATTAAAAAAACCCCTAAAGTATACCTTCAACAACTTTTCCTGGGAAATAGGTATAATCACACCTGTTTTGGGTTATGACAACTGCCATTTGAGAGCTTTTATGCTGCAGATTTTACTTGGAGAAGTCTAAAACACCCTTTTAGAAACAGACACTATTCCCTTTGAAATCCCTGTTCACCGACAAATATAACTCCATTCCTTCTCAACATTGCAGATGTTACTAAAATGTTAAAAGTTACTTACGGTTTTCCCCCAGGAATCCCTGCTAGATTTGGAGGGATTCCAGGTACTCTCATGTGAGGAGGAGGATCAAACCCAACCTGACAACAAAAAGTGAATTAATCTCATGCTTAGAATTTCTCATCCATTTTTCAGCAAGTCTCTTTTCTCCACTCCCAAGATATAATGCATTTAACCAAAAGGTGCCTTATACCCACAGTATCAGATGACCCTCCACTGGGGGGCAAAACCCAGACCTTTTCCCTGAGCATACTTCTGATAGAAGCACTCATATGAAGGCAGAGAATAATTTATCACACACTCACAGCACTGAGCATAACGCAGCAGGCCTGTTTAGCAGGGAGAGCCCTGTGTCAGCCCTGGAATTAGAGTCCATGCCAGCACCAAGCCATGCCAGTGCTCCTTGCTCCTGAGAGAACCAGCACTTTCTCAGGCTGGCACAGTGTGGTGCTGGAAAGTAGCTCTGGGCCCCAGCTAGGCTCTCACGGCTCCACAGCGCTCTGTGTGGGCACAGCAGCTGAGAGATCTCTCACAGAGACACTGTGGGGTGCAAACAAACTTCTCCACAGCTTAAAAAAAACTTCATTCTCTTTACATGCTGCAATTCCACTGAATTTTTATATCATGAGTAAGTTTATCATATAATCCAAGCAGAAATTTTGGACCAAAAAGACTGGTTTTTCTTCTGAACATTATACTAGAATAAATATTGTTATTGCTTTAAAAGGAAGGTGTAGGCTATTTAAAATACGTGTGTTTTCACATGAAAGCCCTGTTTACCAGTTTGAAAAAAGTGGTCATACAAACAATAATGAGAAGTTGACAGGCATAAATCCAATTTTGCAAATTTACAAGTAGGTAAGTTTGTCTATGCAGAAAGCTGCCATCAAGCTCACGTTTGCGGAATCAGGCCCCCAAGTTATTTTGTGTGACAGCCACCGTAACTACCTTGTTCCATTTACTTACTACACCCACAACAGAAACTATTCTTAACACACCTGATCTCAGAGCTCCAAAATAGGTACTGACCAACTTCTCAGGTTGATTTTCACAAAAAAGCCACCAACAAAATACAGGGACAGAGATCCAGATAGAAAGACTTTTGCATACTTCAAGATTAATTTGTTATGTCTATATGGGACACAAATGTGGTTCAGCAACAAAAAAGCAGACGTCCACAGCTACAGTGAATTACTTAGTGTCTATTGGAACTACTTTTTCATTTACAGTAGCACAAAATAATTTTTAGGCATTTATTCATCAGTTAAAACCCTGATGAACGTGAAGGACAAAAAGAAAACATACATTAATACACTGAGATTCTTTGTTTTCAAGGTGCAGATTTGTTTCCTCAGCCACACAGCAAAGTGAAGCATGCAGTGAAGCACGCAGTGAAGCTGTCAAGCCTCTGGCACTGTTATGAACTGGGGATTCTGCAGTGCTAAATGAAGCATGTAGCTTTTCTCAGTGAACCACAACTCACAGGACTGAGACTGCATGCAACGTATGGCCTACCATAGGAGATCTTCCATAGGCAACCACGGCAGCTGCAGCAGCAGCAGCACTCATCTGGGGTGACATATTGTGCAGACTGGCATAGGCTGCCCCTGGACTGGTTAACTCTCCGTTCATGCCAGCATGAGGTACCATTCCAAACGGAGCAGGGTACGGTCCTGGAACCGCCAACGGGGTCCGCAAACCTGCAGCTGCAGAGTAATGAAATCAAGTGGGTTTATTTATGTACTCCTGTGAACAGGAAAGAAGCCCTTTTTTCTCTCCCCTAAAATACCTCGCCTACACCTCTCACACACTGTCAAGAAACACTGCCATAATCTGTCAGTACCACCAGCTCTTTTCAGTGTAAATAAGATCTACTGGAGTCTGAACTTGCTGATTACTTCTAGCAATCTCTTCTAGCATTACCAATTTCCATTTCTGTAATATTCCCCTGTTTACATTAATCTCTTCTTTGCCAAATTAAGCAGTAAAGCTGACAGACATGGTTTACACAGCTCATGTCTGAAGCAACTGTGTGTACCAGCCTGAATAGCAAAAGTAAACTTCCCCCGGCATTTGTCAAGCTGTGCACTGCAGCAAATATTAGTAGACTCAAAGACTGTGGAAGAGATTGCATGCAGAATAAGTACCAGAAACTTCTGAGAAGTCTTTTTATATTGCATTCAGTCTCTGAATTATTTGCAAAAAAAGATAAAGACAAAAGTAAACAAAGACGACTAAGAGACTGAAAGATATTCAAACTCCTGATAATCCAAACATCTGCTTCTCATCAAGCCCTCTCTTGATACCATGAACAAAGCAATATATTTAGTTAACAGTCACATGTGTAAAAAAAGATTAATTTTGGAGCCATAAAAACACATGAGGTAATGCATTTACCAGCTTGGTTAACCAGAGGGTCCATTGTTGGAGGTTTGCCAAGGCCTGGACGGAGTCCTGGAGTTGCACTAGTGCCGGGGGTTGGCACATCACCTCGAGGAGTTGGTGTGCTGGATTTCAGAACAGGCGTGCTGGCTTTTTCATGCTGGTATCATTAAACAAATTAAATGAGTATTATTTTTAATCCAGGCCATATTATACAATTTATCACAACAGCAGCTGGGATGCTGGGCACCTACTACCCAGTCCCTCAGCCAATTTTCATAAATCCACACAATGCTGACAACATTAAGTCGTGAGAGAGAAATGTTGACCTTTTTGACTGCTGCCAAAATTAAAATAAGAAATGTAGAAAGTTATTTTTCCTCTTCTACTGACATAAAAAAAAAATGCCTGAGCTCATTTTTTTCTTCAAGAAAATACAGTATGCATTGCCAAACAATTTTAGTTTGAAATCATTAATATCTTAATTATTAGACACAAAAAAATCTAACTACAAAAACAAAATACCACCATAGTTGATGGTATCAAAAAAACATGATACAGAAATTACAGAGAATCAGATCAAATTATTAGTGATACTACCCGAAAAAGTTTCCAAGGATTAACAGCTTCTTTAGAAGAGTTTATCAAAAGCCTGAAGAACTTAGTGACTGTATACAGGCCATGTTAAACCATAAGTTATTGCTCNNNNAAAAACCCCAAACCAATGCTTAAGCAACTCTTGTTCATTGGAATAAATTTGCATCTCATTTGACAGAAATGTAGGAAATGAGAAATCATAACAAGGCAGAAAATACTGCTGAGGAGGAAAGCTCAATAATACTTTAAAGATACGGAAAAGCAGTAGCAAATTTCAGCCTCAAATGTTTAATGCCAGATAATTTGTGCCACAAGTAGTTACAGAAGAGTGGAGAGTTAGATTTTACAAGAAAGAAGACTATCCAGACCACAGCCTGCAACCTACCAGACCCATTTCTTTGGATTTGAGGGAAGTGGAACTCCCTGAAGAGGCTGTAGATGCTGGACTGCTGGAGGCATCCTTTTTCAGTAGGCGGGTTTTATCTATACCGTTTTCACGTGGTGAATGAGTGGGACTTGCCCTTGGGGAAGAAGGATCCTAAAACAGTGGGAAGGGAAGAATAGCGTAGAACCATGTCATAAACTTGTACACAGATACTACTAAGGAGTCTCTGGGGAAAAAAAAAAACCAAAAAAACTAGAAGAATTGAAGCAGTAAGTGCAAATGACATGACACAATGTTATCTTTTTAGGAAAAAATCTGAAATCCCTTCATCAGCCTAGAGAAGTAAGTAAAGTAATCTGTTTTTATTTTACACTGCATGTAATCATAAATTGTTTTCAAGCATAGAGCTTGCAAAGCATACCTAAGTACAAACTAAAGCAAGTGTGGAAAATGTGGTAAGAGCAAGGAAGACCAACAGAAACTGCAGTAACTTGACACTGTTTTTAGCATGTACGTTCTCCATGCTCTGCAAGTTTTGATAAACATTTCAATAACCTCTTTTACGTGATAAAGACCTTGCTCATCTCTACCTTCAGAAGTAGAAGTAGACACATGCTTTCACAGATTTCACAGAGTATTTTGAGTTGGAAGAGACACACAAGGATCATCGAGTCCAACTCTTAAGTGGAATGGCCCGTA
>JAOTQZ010001571.1:279221-291196 GCA_026546895.1 Pogonocichla stellata | reverse complement strand
TTAAAAAATAAAAATATTTTAGTACAAAAAATTTAAGAAACAAAAATTAATGCTAACAGACTGAAATTGAATAAGTTTTGTGTTAAACTCATAAAGAGGTCAATATAGAGAAGAGATTTTTTTTAACTGGTATGAATATTTAATGAAATGTTTTTGAGAAGATATCACTTCTGTAAAGCAGCATAATGAACAAGTGAAGTGCAACTGTTTTGAACTGACGATAATCTATAGGATTTTTGCAAAAATAGTACCAACCTGCCTTTCTATGGCAAATTTCACTAGCAGTTGTTTCTGTAAAATGTAAATATGTATCATAAACACCATCACATTTTAATTACCCTAATTTTCATCTATGGTATTTAAGGACTGTATAAAACACTGAACTCTGATTTTTTAAATTTTGTGGGATAAATTAAAATGCAGCAGATGTTTAAATTAAAGGTGTTTTCATTTCATATTGAAATTTTCTTACAGACCATTTGTCTTTCCTTCATTATTCGTGCCTTTGTGCACATGGAAATAGCTGGAAAAAATTTTAAAAAACCCCACACATTGTGTTTTGCAAATGCATCTTGCCAGCTTTGAGCTTGTCTGTTTGTCCCAAACCTCTCTATGCCAGTTCAACAATCATCTCCTGCCAGATTTGGCTTTCAAAATTAACATATTTTGTATATGACATATGTTTGAAATTAGCACAAAATGAAGCCAAGAACTGGAAATTAACAAGGAAAAAATTTATTTTGGCTCACATTTGGGAGCCAGAAAATACTTTGTTGGCTTAAAACATTAGGACAGGCTATTGTCTATTAAATTAAAGAAATTCAATATGTAGCCTACAAATTGTCATCACCACACTGTCTGCTTTGTTATACATGCATCATTTCTCCCCTTTTTCACATGTATATTTCATGTCTGTGTGTACTTTTGTAACTATAGATGAAGAAAAACATCACATATGCCTCTCATGTTAAAAGAGGCTGTAAAGACTTGAAAACCTTGCAGTACTGTAAGAGCCAAAATTTTTTTCCTTCTCATAAGGAACTGGCATATTGTTCTTGTCACACATATGCACTAAGCACACCACTATGGTCACTGGGCTCTAATCTTCGTTGCTGCTGCTCATTTGGAAACAAAACAGCATTTTCTTTTGTTTGTGCAAGACCCCTGGGCAAAAAACCTTGGATCCTTCTCCTCCATCTTGGCTGAAAATAATATTATATGCCAAGGACATTGTAATCTCCTGAATGGCCACAGCAACTGGGACCTCCGTGGAACTGCAGCTAGAGAAGAAATAGGGTGTGTAGCAGGATATTGTCTCTGCATCCTGAGTGCCATGAATGGGGCGGAGGAGGATCGTGAGTGGTGGCACACCCAGAGCACCCAAGCCCACACTGGTGGGCTGGCTGCACCTTCTAAACAGCTTGACCAAAGGTTCTGATCATCTTTACAGAGGTGGGCTTGTTGTTATTTGGGGACTATGAGTAAAAAAGGTAGACTACTGTCATGAATAAGCAGTTAGGCTGCTTAAAGAATCACCATCAAGGGTAATGGCAAAAAGCAGATTTTAATATAAATTTAATGAAAGTGACATTTCAATGGAGCTCAATGGAAATAGTCACACTATTGCTTATGACCTAAATGAAGCACATGTAGGAAAATCTGATTAGAATGAACTAAGAATGATTTACATAGAGACGGGAGTTGCAAGAGACTGAAGGTGTAAAGGATATGGATGCAAAAATACAAGGTTACAAAAGTGTTTAGCAGCACTTAATAATTGATTAATTTAATATTTACAAAGTGATTCAACAGGACATACCACAATTATGACAACAACTTGATTATAGATCCACAGTGACAATGTTCATACCATAATCAATTCACACACACAGAAGCACAGAAATTAATTCATCTACATGTGTAGGTGTGTAAAGGTACCCATCGAAAATTTCCCTGAGGTTCAGTGAAATTGTCATGTCGCTCTATCTCTGCAGGCATGGGCTGTGCCTGTAAGAGAAACTTCAGAAACAGCCTACTTCTCACTGTCAGCAGTGGTGTTTCAAATATCACAGACAGGAATGATGGTAAGCTCCAAGAATCATCCCACTTGGAGTTACTGTGCAGCTGTGGAAGCCTAGGAAAACTCAAAGGGCCTCAGTTAAGACTGCACTTCACAGGGTCACAAAGTGATTTGCTTTAGTCACCCATAAGTTTCTATCCTTGTCGCATCTCAAGTTAGCAGCTACTGAAGGGTTGGGTTTTTTTACAAAAAGCCCAGTAATAATATTACCATTTCATTTGGACTTCAATTTAGGTAAATGATTTACCAAGCATAGGAAAGTCAGCTGCTTATCCTTTGTTCCCCACCTTGCTGCAGACAGAATTCTTCCCACTTTTATCATGCAAAAACCTCAGGAGTGCTCAGCTTGCTCAGCCAAGGCTTTTCAGGAGCTACTGAGGTCGTAGAGAAGGCCCAAGGAGGAGGGCAAGAGGAGGCACCACCATAATCCACCCCAAGACTAAAGTTGATCCACTGCATTCTAAGGAGGGATGGCTGCCTCTTTCCTCTGTGATAATAAGCACATGAATGCCATATTATGATTGTAATTCTAAATGTTTGGTTAAGATGCCTAATTGTGTGGATTTTGTTAAACATGACTGAGTAGTATTACATGTGTGAGTAGGTCCTTGGAACTGTCCATCTGCCTAACAATCTTCTTCCTAACATTCCCACACAGAGAATAGTATTAAATAGCAAGCATGCTCCACTGGTCCCTTCCAAACTTTGATATTCTGTGATTCTGTAAAAACTCCAAGACTATCATACTAGGCACTTCAAATTTGGTAACTCAAATAAACTAAATGGAGCTGCACTGCTTTACATCACAAGTTATACCCTGCATATTCTAAATTAAACAAGATTCAAATTTTCTAGTGTATTTTAATGAATGCTCTGCTTCAGTGTCATCCCTTGTTAATAATGGTTTGGTGTACAAAATTTGCAAATTTGCAAAAAAGTCACCACAAAAGATCCCAAAACCCTATAGAAGGGCACAAAATATTCTTTATTTACATTTACTTGTTTGCCTCAATTCCAAGTTTATGGTTTAAGGCACCAAAGAAATGCGTAAACAGAATATGATCCTACTGGCTTGGTAGGGGATAAAGAACAATGTAAATTTTGAATTTATGCATCTCAACAATAAAGTGCTTCCAGTGCTGCCTAAAACAAACTTTTTTATTAAAATTAGATCAGCTAATGGTGGGAGAATAATCACTCCTTCATAAAAAATGGAAAAAGTCCCAAGTTGATGAATTACATAAACACAAAAAAAAAATTAAATCTTTGGAAGAAATGTCAAGACCTGGAGGCAGTGACAAGGTAAATCCAGTTCCATTTGCCTACACAACTGACTGCAAAAGGCATGACTAGCCTCAGCTCTTCTGTTACATACATAATTATTAACTACAAAGTGTTGAGGCAATTATTAGATATAACTGTAACAGGTAATAGGAAAAATAATTGTATCAATTGGCATATATTATGGGTATTAAACATTTGGTCTAAAATATTTTCCAAATCTTTTTGCCCAGAGGTTCGCCTTAGGTATGAAGCTGTGCTAGCTTTGGTCTTGCTTTTCAATGTACGTAGAGGAATCATTATGGGGTTTCTGTTTGTTGAGTAATTTTTAATTAAGGGCTTGAACTTATCTACTTTGTAAGAAAATGCTTTTTGGTTAAATCCTTTATTCACACAGGATTAACCCATCTATGAACTACAGAAATACTACATTCAGTAATAGCAGAGTTTAACACTTTGATCAGAAAGAACATGTCAGCTCATACCAAAGCCAGTTTGGAAACTTTGTTCTCTACCAAGACCCCACAGTACTGTGTATTCTAAATATGGAGGATAAAAATTGTGTTAGAAACACCAGCCAGGCCTTACAAAGCAAAAAAAAGGTCTTAATTCATTTTAGGGATGTTAAGATCACAGTCTGAATAAATATGATCTTGATTTTTTAAAATTTAAACAACGAGTTTAGCAACTGCTCTATCTTATTTTCAGAGAATATATAGACATTGTGAATTTACCTAATGCAATATAGTAGTTTCTAATACATTATGCAAGCTCATGTTTACTTCACTTCCTGAACTCAAATGGCATGCTGAATTTTGGCTTCAATTCATCTGACTCCTATTTCTACTTAGGAAGATTTATCTTTTCATATGGAGTCTTAATCAAGACAAATTCTACCACAGCAGTTGCCACACAGTTTTCGCCATGTGCTATGTATTTAGTTCACCCAGAGCCTACTTCAAAGAACTGTAATTTGAGCATTACATCACTTCTGTCATTCTGGAATTATCTGAGGCCTGTTTTATTTTCCATTTCTTTTCCACCCACCCCCACTAACTTATTAATACGTAGGAGAGTGCATGTGTCTGTTTTATGCTCTGATTGCCATCTTGCTTGCACTGCTGGTTTTGCATATACAGTAAATTCTAAGAAGATTGGCTTAGCAAAATGTGAAAAAGCAGAATGACAGTGCAGGAGATATTTGGATAGATTCATAAGAAACAGTCAGTTTTATTGGCTCCCCATTATTTCTTATATTGAATTTATTTAAATCTGTGACTCATATATCACTTATGAAATAGTGACATGCAGCTTATGAATCAGCCAATCTGCTATCAACAAACTGTTATGAGCTCATTATTAAGCTGATTTGGGGGCACAGCAAACAGATTCAAGGTGGATTGCACAGAGTAGATTAAATGTTGTCTAAAGGCTCTGTTGAAATGTTATTCAAGAGGCTGTCTGCCCTCCTTGATTCACAGTTAAACACTGGGCAAAGCTTTTGGGTTGTTTATTGTTTGCATGTTATTTTCTAAAACCTCAGAAACTTAAAAAAAAGGTAGAAATTCCATTTCTGACTCAAGCCCTCACTATATAGAGGGTATTTGCACCCTATGAAGTAGCTGTGCTAGCCTGCCCACACACAGGCAAGTGTCTGGGATAGAACCACTGCAATCTGTGTATTAAGGACTGCAATGCAGCACTAAGGTGCTCCTGATGCCCCATCATATTCCAGTATTTACAGCCTATCTGCATGCCTGTTTGTCTCAAACAGCCATGGCTATCTCTGATGGGATTCGACAGCAGAAGAGATCAAACACTTAAAATTACACAAAACACACTTTAGCATAACAGGATCTCAGAAAGGGGTTTCAATGGATTTGAGTACATGACAATGGCAGTCCTTTGCAAGGGTTGATAAACTACAGAGCAACTGAAAACAGGGCTTGTGGGCAGCTGTTTTCTTCATGGTCTGCAACAAATGAAGTCCCACTATATTCTCACAAAGATACACAGGAAAAACCCAAGTCAGTTCTATTGTATGAGTGGCAATTTCATTCCAGTGAACATTCCAGAAAGGTGGTTTTGAGACTTTTTCAATATCAGGTGCCTCAAGAATTTCTTTCTAGAATGAAAATGAGGTGTAAGTTATCATGTAGATGCAGCCCAAGGGTGGCTGTACTGTGCCTAATTGAGCTACTGACTGTGTCACAATTCAAGGCAGTATCAGGCTTGGAAAAGGTACAGCTTATCTCCAGGCACACTAGGGAACATTATCAGTGCAGGTGCCCTGAGACACACTTACCTCAGTCTGACTACCTCTGGTGTGGCACATGACTAGGCAAGACACAGGAAGCTAGATTTTCAAAAATATCTAAGTACCTATGGAACCAAATGGGATTTTCCAAAGTTTTCTTAGACAGTCAATGGCATTAAAAGTATTTAGGCACTTGTCAAACTCCCAGTAAGAGACAATCTGTGTCTTAGGTCTTGGGCTGCTTTGTACCTTTGAAAGTCAAGCCCTTCTTTTTGTATCACCTAATCCTTTCACAGGGGAGCACAATATTTAAATATCACAAATACATATAGTCACGATTAATTAATGTTTGTAACAAGCATTTTAAAGATTAAGTAGTCTCTGGTAACAGACATAATGTTGCTGTTCCTAGTCCTCAACTAATGAGACTGATGTCTGATCTCAGGCAATGTTGATTATGTGCAATGTTTCTTTTTGTTATATACAACAATAATACACAAATTTTATCAAATTCCAACTGAATTTTGAAAAGTCTCATTCCAAGTCTATAGCTATAAATACAGCTTTGATCAAAGGGCTTAAATGTCTTGAGCTCTACCATTTGCTTTCTTTGATGGAACTTTCCATCAAATAAAATGTCTGAAACACAAACAGCCACTGTAGGAGACTTGTTCCTGTCATGCTCTAATTTTCCTGCTACTCTGTTGTGTGCCTTCAAATGTATTCTCTTTCCTGTCCCTATGAACCTGCCAAAATTGGAGATCTTTGTAAGCTTTCTGTAGTTTTGACAAAAGGGAGGAAGAGCTCAACCCATATAAAAAAGCACAGCTAATACCTTTATTTTGTGGAAGTGTGTTCTGAAGTGAATGCTTAACTCTTAATTGGTTCAATTTCAAACACAAATCCATATTCAATTCCTCCTTGTCCACTGTTCTGTTTCCTCAGTTGTGGCAGGATGGAAGATACATCTGCAATCCCTCTTCTTACAGAGCTCTTTCAAGTGACAGACTAGCACATTTCCCTGGAATTCCACTATCCATCTGGCTATTTTTTTGATAAGTAGGAAAAAAAGCACTTTGAATTCTGGGGACAGCCTGTGCAATAGTTGGAAGAAAGGAAAAAAGAACATATCTGGGAGACAGTTGAAATTATTTTATATAAAGCAAAGAAACAGGAATAAAAGCATTGACCCATTTAAGATATCTCAGTTTTGAGGGTGCAAATTTAATTCCTTTTTGAGACTATGGTGGACTTCAGACTTCATCTGCCTCATAAATAATAAAATTCTAACCCTCAGAGCAACCAAATGATGGGTTGAACTGTCCTCTTTCTTCCTCAGCATATATTTATCCTGATCCTTGCACTGACTCCTTGCACAGCAGACATTTTGATCATCTAGCCCTGAATGCCTCTGTGATGGAGTACTAAGTGATAATCAGCTGCCTGAAGGTTTCAGCATCAGCTTAAAAGGGAGAACACCACACATCTTTACTACTTTGTTTTTAGTTCTACTATCTGCTCCCCATCCAAATACTTGAACTTATGTCCCATCATCTCACCGAAAATCCTCAGATCCTGGATTCCTCAGGTTCTGCTCCTTTTATTCTCAAGGGATATGGTACACTTTGTAGGCTTAGGCAATGGCTATCATATCAGGACTAAATGTGCTCCATCAAAAGATAATGGTCTGTGATGGGGAAAAGAAAAGAGCAACAACTGAAGAACTGCCTTAGGGTAATTTCCAGGAAGTGCATTTAAAAGAAACAACAAAAACAAACAACAAAGTATGCCTTCTTAAAGAGTTGAAACTATTGAAATTGTAGGATGAAGGAATTCAGGGTGAGGCTCTTATTCCCTAATAAACTAAATGTGAAGAGAAAGCATTTCATTACTCAAAATTTCTACCTCTCGAAAAGGAAAATCCTAATAGAAGTGAAATAAGTAGTGCTTATTTGAAGGTATAGGTTCTTTCTTTTATATACTACCTAAATTAACACCAGCTAGACTGGCAACTTTCCCAGATCAAAGGCTGCTAATAGCACACTTTATTCCTTTAACCAATGTGTTTTTTTATTTTTAAATTATCTACTGTGCACTGATGTGCAAAAGAAACATATCAATTCCTAATAAAAAATGCCTGATATTATCTAATGAGGGGAAGCTAGAGGTCATCTTGAGAATGCAATATTTAATAGAAGTCTTAAAGTACTGAACTAAATAAATATTCTTCATTGTGGTAACCTCATGACCATATATATTTTTAATTGCTGGAATAAATGATTTCTGCTTAGCTTGTTTAAAAAGATATGTTAAGACTTTTCTAGGTTTATTACTTAGTGTGACTGTTGATGTGCAAACTGCAAGACTCTGAAGCGCATGCATAATCAATAATGCATCTAGCTGCTCTCTGACTGAGTTCAATTGTAGTATCTATCAGATCTAGCTTTCCAATACCTTGCCTTGAAACAATTATTCAGGCATACCAGGGCAAGCTTTGCTACATTAACTTCTTTCTGGTAGTAACTGGAAAGAAATACTGCTTGCAGTGTAAATTCTGTGCAGCACTTTGGCCCCTTTACTGAGGTGACCCACCAAATTATTGTTATTCACTGGTAACATTTCTATACTCTTCTTTCAGTTTATGCAACATCTACATTAGCCAAGTTATTTAAAAGATTCATTGTGCATTCTATAATTTTTTTAAAGAGGCATTTGCAAAATAGAGAATGTTCTCTATTCTCCATTCTCTATTCTCTACCCAGGAACTCACTACATGCTTTATTGGACATTTCTTCTTTGCTTTTAGGACTTTATTCAATTTGTATTTACATATAAGAGGATGATCAAACTAATGTTTGTTGGCATTCCAGACACGTATTGAAGAGACAGGATAGCTTTTTGAAATCAATAGAAAAATTCATACCATTTGGGTCTAGCATTAAGAACAAAGAAGATTCACCAAGCAGTTTTAATTTTTGGCAACTGTATAACAGGCGTGGGCCATTGGGCTGCTATTGTGGAAAAATATTCTGAAAATGATGAAGGAAAGTAAATGGGTATAAATTAAGATAATAAATACTAGAGTAATTCAAGAATTATGAGACTATCTGCATATTCCCAGAGTTATACAAATATAGCCAAGGGCAAAATAAGGCTGATGACTTTTTAAAATGTTGCAATGCTGTATCTTCTTCTCAGTCAATGAACAGTCAATTGACAATCACTCTGGACTGGTTTCTTTCAGTTAAGGGCTTTCAATGACCTCCCATTCACACCAATCACTCACTAGTTATCCAGTCTGAAAAGTCAATATAGTTTTCAAAAGATGACAGATCCACGTTCTGCTCTTTTTCCATTATAGAAAAGTCATTTAGTGTACTGGAGTATCCTGCACTGTCACATCTGCAATAGTTAAACTAAAAGCTGAAGGTCAATTTGCCAAGTACCTAACATCTAGGTCAGCCTGACTCCTGACAGGTCACAGTGCTCATTGTCATGGTGATGTTTGTATGAAAGAAACCTACATGCTGATGCTTTCATTCTATTCCTATCTTTAGCATGGAGTCTGCAAAACCTAATTTCAGGCTGGGTTAATTCTTAATCTAGCAATGAGTAGAGGCATAAAACAGTACTGAAACACGCATAAATTATCCTACAATAAATTGTAATGATCTGGGCATAGCTATTAAGATAATGATGCATAAAACAACTACTGTAAATTATACAGTGATATATAAGACTTTTAGGTGGTAAACCTCTGACTGCAATACACTGAACTTAGGTATAATGTCATTGTTCTACAGCAGGGTATTTCAAACCTATTTAAAGTCTGTTTTTTCTATTTTTTTCCCAGTGTATTTTATAATTACTATTCTCCTAACCAAACCAAATTTACAATAATATTTCATATCTGCTCTAAGAAATTGTTTGTATCTGATTCTAGCTTCTGTATTTTTTGAATTATTTCTTCAGCACTCCCTCCAAGGAATGCTTCTCATTCCTCCTACAGTGGGCTGTGAATGGTATACTATGCTTTGTCTCTGTCTTTTCTTACTTCTGCATTTGGGGTACACACAAGCATAAATTCACCTAAACTCTCTATGCCAGTACCTCAGATATCTGTTTCTCCTCTAGTATGTGTACTTTTCATGATTAGCTATTGCCTTAAGACTGCACGTGTTTCAATCATCTCCCTTCCCTGATCCTGCTTTCTGCCATTTCTGATCATCCCCAACCACCTTTCAACCTGCTGGGAATTTTTGAAATTACAATGATTCTCATAATCAAGCCATTGTTTCAGTTTTGTTACATTCCTCTGGCGAACATCAAAAAACCCTCATATTTTTATTACACAATTCTGTTTTCATCATTAAAACTGTTCTTGATCTCAGAAACAACAGATCTGTTGACAAATACAATAATGTCATTCCTGTGGATATTTGACAAGCTGTTTTGCAGTTCATTTTCTCATCATAACGAACACTCTCCCTCTCTTTACCTGTTCTTCCATTTATTTTTACTGTAGTTTCTCATTTAAAACCTGTAGAACTTGGTTCTCACTTATGTATTCTCTTTCATTTAATATGAAGCAATTGATTTACTTTTTTCATCTCCCTGCAACATTAGCCTTGCTGTCATTCTTGTTAGATTTTCGTAATAAAAAGAAGATTATCATTTCTTCAGTGCTGGATAAAATAAAACACATTAGACTCATGTCCTCAGGAAATGTGATAAATATATTAATATGTAGAAATATATTTTAATGGAGACTGTCAGCCATTTTTTTGCTTCTTCATGGAAAAAAACAAAAACAAAAACAAAAACAACATTTCATTTACATGCTGCAAACCTCCAAGAATTTTGCAAGTTAAGTATTTACTGCCTTTTATTGGCTAATGGAAATTATTATTGCAATGTCTGCCAGATAATATTAGTGGTAATTCTTAAGAGAAACTGCTAAAGGAGCAAGCAATAATTTCCTAACTGTACTCTAAGAAGGCTTGAAAATCTATTCAATGTCCAACTAAAATCTGTGGATACCTTGTCATCTATTTGACTGTAAAAACAGAACCAGGTAGAGAAAAGTATTTTGAAAATATTAAAAAAACCATTTTCCTCATTTCTTAATGTCTAAAATGTAGTAGAAGGTTGCTACTGAAATTAAAACAAATCAACAAGAAGAAAAAACTCAATAGGAAAGCAAGACTACTGGCCCCTACACGATGTCACCATTTTTATTTTGTTTTTTAGGTTGTAACAGTCAAAGGGAGTTCTATTGGTCCAAGTATTGATGTAAATTTACATATACACATTTTCAGGTTTGGTTTGGGTTTTTTTTTCAGACTCTAGTAAAAATGACAAAAATCTTTGAAGTACTACAAGTTGTGAATAGCACCCAGCATCATCTGGATCAGGCAGCTCTGTTTCTTGAGCCAAATACTCAGAAACACTCTTCCAGTGATAAGCTGTAATGAGCCTAATCATTGTGGGAAGTCAAACAGCTTTTTCTAGTGGCTTGGTGTTATAATAGCTACTTCAGAATACTTTATTTTTATGGATTCATTCAATTTCTATGAAAAAGAATTATAATCTTGTGACAACTAAAGTTAATAACCAATTTTGGTCAATATTACTAAATAAGTTCTCAAATAAGTACTAGTTGAATATCAGTGTTGATAAAGTGAAACATTCCCACATAATATAGCACACCTTGCACATAGCTCAATAGAAACTGCAGGTACCTGCTTCTGTGAGTCATGTAATGGTGCTCTTTCTTTCCTAACTCTCATATTTGAGATCATGTACTGTGTTTAATTTGACCTGAAAATGATGCAGATTTAGCGTTTAATCAACAAGAAGGCTACTTTCTTGTTGCTTGGGATTTTTTACCACAGAGAGACTTAAAAATTGTATCTAATAGCACCTGGTGACTCAGCTAATTGGTACATCTTGCATAGCAGCATTCTGGGATGCATAGATTTGCATGTCATTTTGACTCTAGGCCCTTGGTAATGTGGTGGCTTTCAATAATTCCTGTGAACAGCAAAAACATAAGTCAAGCCCAAATACTTTTGTTTGAGGAGGCGACAAAAAAGGGTCATTTCTTTGAATTGGGACTATATGCTGTTCTTCTAACAGCATCTCACCAGCTGTACTTGTGTGCAGATCTGAGCTTTTATTGTGCAAGTTGGGCTAAGCAAGCACAGTAAATATCAAATATAAAAATAAGTTAACACTTGTAGCCAAGCCTGTTAAAATTAGCTAACCAAAGTATATTAAATCACCCATCTGCTTGTTACATTATCCTGACAATAATAGTGGTAAACCAAATTTACTGGCTGTGTTTTATAGAGTTTG
>JAOTQZ010001562.1:198163-209130 GCA_026546895.1 Pogonocichla stellata | reverse complement strand
GGAACTGGAGCAGTAAATTGACAGCATCAGAGATGTGGAAAAAGCATTTGTATATTAATTGTTCATATATATGCTCTCAGCTATGCAGTAGCAGTTTGATCGCACCACGTGTAATCTTCATGAGCACAAATCAATACTAATGGTATTGCACCATATATACTACAGTGCAATTCACAGTAATAGAAAGTTCAGAAAAATGGGGTACATATAGAATGGAAAAAATAGATAAGAAGAGTCTAAGTATCCCTTACTACTGATATGAACGGTAAACAGAAGGTATTTTCTGTCTATAAGAAGAATATTTCAGCCTTTCTGTAGAAAATCTTACTAATTCTAAGATGTTTGTGAAAGCTCCTAAAAAACTCACTGTGTGTCAAATGAGATGACTGGTATCAGTGATGCAGGAGTCTCCTTTCAAACGATGCCCAGGTAACTGAATATCCTCCTGGGCTCAGAGGTTTATCACTGTAAGGATGAAAGCACATAGATAATGGAAAGCAAACTTCAACAACATGTAAAGTTTTTTTCTCTTTTGTTTTTTCCTCAAAACCTGTAAAATATTTTACAGGACAAGCTTTGGGTTCACAGAAAATTAATGTGAAGCACGTATGCCATCCCTGAACTGGTAGACAGCCAAAATTACCCAGTTTATGTCTTTTCTCCTTTTATTCCATTTTGTTTTTCTCTTTCTTCTTGCCATTGCATGAACTCAGATTGCAAGCACCTTGGGACAGAAGCCATTTCGGTGGGGTTTATGCACTATTTATGTCACCTGTACCTGAAACACCCAAGATATTATTGAACTGCATAAAATATAGCAAAATTGCAAAAAAATTGAGAAGGAAATATAAAAAAGCAGTCTCACCTGTGAAATCTCTGGCACGTCTATTACTGGATGTGTCCAGAAATGCTACAAGAAGTGTCTCTTTCATTTTATCGGCATCTCCTGTTTTATTCCCAAAGAGAGTACCTAATAATATACTCAAATATTTTTAAAAACTTGACAAAACCCCAGACTGAGCACATTCCTATATTTGCATAAATGTTCAGAAGCTTCTCATCCTTTCTTAGCAAATATATTTCAAAAGCAGGGATTCTCTACGGTAATCTGACTTTCTTCAGGAATAAAGAGTCTTCGTAGTCACAAAAAACTTTATAGAAGTAGTTTCTTGCAATTTCTGTGCTATACTTTAAAACCCTTCATAGTCTTTTGCTGTGAGTTTTAAGTAAGATATTCTGTTTACCATTGTCATTAAATTGTCAGCTTTTTTAAAAAATAGCAGTATTATTACATAAAGATCAACAGGTCACATGGCATCTTTCATGCAAACACTACATCATGGACTATTAAAAGGAGTGAGTCTATGCCTCCATACCAGGAATACCAGAGAACATCCTGAGTAGCAGAAGAGTTTTTCTTCCACAGCTTTCAAAGTGCCTGGTAGAAAGATACCACTCGTCCCTTCCTTTTGATGTCTTAAAACCCATAGAGGATGAGAGTAATTTTAATTTCATAAGTAATATGTACCTGAACATAGTAGTGGATGGAGCCCAAAATGAACAGTCTATCTCTTTGCAGTATTTGCAATGCTACCTTCATATCATATGCAATAGCTCCATCTTTAAAGTGGATTTTTTAGTCTTAATATGTCCCCAGGCCATATCACAGAAGGTTTGTCCCTCTCTCTCCCTCTCTCTCTCTTGTTATTTAATCACCAGTTGGAGGGCTGGTTTTGAATCCAAAACCTGTGTCTTCTAGATCCACCTATCTGGGTCGTGGGTTGTGGAGCCAGAAAACTCTAGTACTGTGGTGGAACTGCATGAACTGCTACTATTTTTCTTGGTAATTGAAATACAGCAAATAAAGGAGAAAAATAAATTAACCCCAACATCAGAAGCTACTTATGAGAAAAGGCAATGAATGTTACACTGATTCTAACAATTTCCTGTATGTTCCAAAATTAGAAACACAAGCTAAAATTTTACCTGTAGCTTTCCATAGTATGGAGTCATGCAGTGATTGCTACTCAAAATTCCTTGAAGAGTCAGGTCCACTATTGCACATATTAAACAAGCAAATTTTAGATAGATACTTATTCCTTTGAATAGGACAGCACTTCTGTGTTTAGACACACTCAGCAGAGAAAGGTGATAATGATTATGTGTAAAATTTTGCTTACGAAGTCCTATAACCTGCCTATGGTAGATTGCAAAAAGAGTAAACATTATATTAGGGCTAGCATTATCTCTTTTGCTTCATATAACTAGAGATGAGACACAGAACTGGTGTTAGTAGGAGTCACCTGCTGTTTATAACGGATAACAACGCAGATCGACTTATTTCTAAAGTTATATAAATTGGAGATGATACCACAATATCCTCAAACCCTGTTGGGCAACTCCAAACAATATGTAATGATAAGAATATATTTTCTTTTTCTGATCCTTCAGAGGTCTGTCCCTATCAGGCTGTATGCATGAAAATAAAAGCCACAATTTGAAGCTTTTCACAAAAGTGAAACCCTGTGACTCATATTGTAAGGTGAGAGTAAACACACATATGCATGTTATGCATGTGAAATTGTGCATTCTTACCTAGCTGTTGCAAATGTACAGAATCTCACAAACCTGTATTTACAAGCTCTTACATGGCTGATTTCTCATTATGGAATACCCAGCATTCCATTACATCATTGAAGACCACCCTTTTATCTTTATTACAGAGGTTTCCAATGTTACTGTCAATTGTCACATTTTGGTTTCCTGTTGTTGCTTTTCATGCATGAGAAACACACACCCGCTGTACTGATGCCAGAGCCCATCAGTCTCCCTAGACTGCATTGACCTCAGGATATGTAAGAGTAGTGGATAAATTGGAAGATCAATGCCTTGTCCCTCCTGCTGTGCCAGCTGCTATTGAGAAATTAATATGAGGTTCACTATAAATAAAAGATAAAAGATGATATGGCTTACAGTGTAAAATATTAAGGCTGGACACAATGTGTTCCATGAATTTAAAGCCAAAAGATAAGAAAATTAACCCTATAAGAGCCTCCACTGCCTCTGTGGATATATGGAAAAGAGAAGACCCGAAAGAAGAAAACTTACATCTAATAATTCTTTGAAAAAGCACAAACATTTTCACAACTGGCCACAGCATTAGATATTGTGGGAAACTTCTTAAGCTGTGGTTTAATTTACCAGAAAGAGATAGTGAAGTTTACATTATTAGGTGTTCAGTAGCATAATTTTGGGAGAATAGACTGATTAATTTAATAGTCACAGAATTGTCACAGAATCAAAGAACGGCCTGGATTGTAAGGGACCTAAAATATCATCTAGTTTCAGCTCCCCTGCCATGGATAGGGACACTCAGCAGACCAGGTTGCTCAGAGCCCCATACAATGTGGCCTGGGATGTTAGGATAGGGAGACTCAAGTATTAAGTGGTTTGAATCTCCCTTTGGAGCTGCCAGAACAGTAATTAAAATGCATGGGGAAATTCTACTCATTATGCACCTGCAGACCCAGATGGAGAGACATACGTGTCCCATTAGAGGCTTGCCCTATAAGAACCACCTTCAAAGCCAGGTGATGTTCTCATTTTGTTTAAGTTTCCCCACCAGAGATATTTGATTTTCCCAGAACAATTACCTCTGTCAATTCCCTGAGTAATGAGAAATAGGAATTTACTTCACTAAACGAAATGGTGGGTGAAATTTTGTAAAAATTGCCTGTAGTTGTTCAGGGACTTAAACGTCACTTTACTCAGAGTCTCAGCTCTGTGTTGCCCACAATGGTGTTCACATAAGGAAATTAGGAGACTGGAATTACAATTTTTGAATGGCATCTTGACCTTATTTATATTCTATTTAAACTGCTCACGTATTGCAGCAATTTCCTTTGGAGTAAAATTCTTTTCACATAAAGAAACATAATCAATGTGGGATCTGGTCTGACTTCAACAGAGCATTTTTAAAATTTTTGTGCTTCTGAAGCAAAAATGAACTTTTGTGTACTGTGCTATCATACTTCAATTCCCTGGATAACATGCAATAACCAGAATAGAATTAATATTTTTCTAGAATGACTGATTCCCTCCAAGTCTACCTTTCTCACATTCACATATATGTACACAGCTTCTCATCATCTAAGACACAGCTGCATGCATCAAGACAAAAAAGAGCAGCTGAACATGTTTCTTATTGAGTAGGTACATGATTTCCTTAAATACACTTGTACAGTAGAATTGGTCATTCATTGGAACCAGGTTACTTCTGGTGAATATAGAATGAATGGAAAGTAATAGGGATTGTCTAGACCTCTGCCCTTCACAACACCTGAATGTGGAAGTAACTGAGTAAACTGCACCCATCAGAGAGTAGTGAAATTCTTCTTTATTATCATGTGCATTCAGAAAAACACCCTAAAGCTGGGATGAAGTTAAATGTGGCCTGCCATTACACCTATCCCACCCCATGCCAGTGGTCCTTTGCCACATTCTGAATTAGGCATAAAAATTATCACGCCAATTGAGCACAGAGAAGCTTGCCAGTGTGAATTCATATGAAGACAGACTTCTTGTCATGACTTGTCCCACTCTTACTTCTTTCAAGCTACTGTTGGAATTTTTGTTTGTGTTGATATCCAAATTGGAATTCCACAGGTCATGCAGACAGACTTATCATTGCTATCCATAATTTCAGAGTAATGACATTTTAGCCATTTGGTGGTGACTAGATTATTTCCTGTAATGTATATGATTTCAACAGATGATTTTCCTAAAATATAAAATTTGATTTCTGAGGATTTCCCAAGACAGCAAAGCAGGATTGGGCAAGCAAGTTGTGTTCATGTGGTAGGACTTAATGCTGTTAAAAGCTTATACACATGCACATACACAAGCACATGCACACGCACACGCACACACAATTTAAATAGAAGTAAGGTTGACAAGAACAGAGTAGTTTGCATTGAATATTGAAAGAAAATGACATTTTGAATCCTAACTATATTTTCTAGGAGTTCAAACTTTCCAGAATCTATGTAATCAGTGTGTCAGCCTGAAAAAAAAGGAAAAGGAAAATATCTTTGAATCCTTTATTTAGGCAGTATTTTTTGCTCATATGTACTGGCAGAAGGCAAACTGATTATTCACTAGCAGCATCACTAGATGGAACATAGGTCTAGTTTCACCTCTCAGCTGGCTACTCCTGCAGTGGTTTGTGTAAATTTGTTGAAATAGCTCCCTGTCAGGACCTGGGCAGCCTCCTTTGGACCTGACAAGGACCAATCAGTGTCTGATTTTTAATACTGACACATCGTTACACCAATGAGAAAGTTTAGGTGCCTTTGTGAAACTCACATGTAAAGACTGAAAAACGCAGGGAGCTCTCTTTCCCTTCCGGCCTCGGTACAAGTAACAGCCTGGCGTGGCCTCTCCATGCAGCTGGACTGCGCCAGGCCTGGAGGGATCCTGTCCTGGCACGGCTGGGCCCCAGCAATTCCTAGGGCAGGGGAGGCCGTCAGCCCCTGAAATCCTAGCTGCTTCCCTCTCCCCGCAGTGTGGCCAGACCAGCTCATGGTGTGGCTGGAGTTCTGCCGCTGCTGAGTTTTGCGAGAAGCCACCAGGCAAGGGGGAGGGGGAGCCATGGGCCCGTGGGTGCTGCCTGTGAGCCCTAGCCTGGCTGTCAGGACCCAAGCTCCCCCTGCCCCCAGAGCAGCCCCTGCCGTGCTGGCCCGGGTTGCTGCTATCCTGACCCAGGCTCCCAGCACAGCCACCAAAAAAGTTTCCATTGTAAAATAGCTCCTGGCCGCGGCCCAGAAGAGATCACAGGCCTATCTGCTACCTGGGCAAAATATGAACTCTTTGACTGCCCAGAATGAGACTTGCAGACGCTTTGTTCTCTCTCCTGAGTGAAAGAAGAGGACTGAGATGAAGACACGCACAGAAACATAATGAAAGCACCGAGGTCAGACGAAAGAATCAGGTCTCAGATGGAAGGAATTGATGGAGATGCCTCATTCTTGGGCTGAAAATCCTCCTGTAAGGCTATGGAGAAGATGTGATTGATATATAAGACTTTTTTTTCCCCTGTAACTCGTGGAATGTATTATGGAATGGATGAAATGTTCTAACAGTTGACATGAGCAGAGGCATGTCCTAAAGTAAGCAGATGTTGAAACGGCTGTGATCCCATGAGTTTGAATAGAGAGGAGATGGAGATCCCTGCTACCCCCCAGGGAAGAGAAGAAGAAAGATTTCTGTTTTCAAAGATGCAGAGAGGTTTTTTTTGGACTGTTATAATCCTTCGTAAGGATTGTACTGCCCCATAAGTGGATATGGTTCTCAGTAAAGATTGTGGGAAGACTGTTGGTAGAGGAAGGGATTTTTACACAATAATCAGATTTCCATTCTCTCAGGTGGCTGATCACTGTGACATCGAGGCCATGAGAAAACTGTTTCTTGTAGAGAAAACCTCCATAGACTGCAGAGAAGTCTACTCTCCCAAGTAAATTGGTGAAAGACTATATTTAGGGATGGTAAACTGACTGATTTGTTTCTGTACATTGTAAGTGTGGAAGAAAGGAAGTTGTGGAGGGAGAAGTGTTCTGAAAGTTTTATTCTGAGTTTTGTTATTTTTTTTTTCTTGTAGTTTCTAATAATAAAGATTTTTCTTTGTACCCTTTAAGTTTGAGCCTGTTTTGCCTTCCTCCTAATCCAAAATCACAGCAGGAAATGAGTAAATAATTCTAGTGGGTGCACTGGCTACTTGGCCAGCACTAAATCTGCCACATAAATTGGTGAGTTGGCCAGGAAATCTCAAGTCTGTGAACCAAAACCACTACAACTCTTAAGAGGAAAAAAATGCAAGAATTCTAACTCTTTAAAGAGTAATCATTTATCTAATAGGCTGATGTGTTCGGGCTGCAGGTGCATTTATTGGAAGTTTATGTAAAGCACTCCGCTATTCATTTTTCTGAACTCAAATCTTCCTTTTTCAAGTTTCTTCTCCATATGCCTTCTCATATTCAGGGCTCAATTCAAAAGTAGTATACAAGTTATGTCCTGCCCAAAAACAAATTAGCAAACTCACTTTTTACTTAAGGTCACATTTCCTAGTAGATGAAAAAGGTACAACTTCCTGGGAAGAATTCACAAACCATGAAAGTGTTTATTTTTTCTTTCCCTGCTTTCATTTCTCTTTCGCAGTCTGTACTTTTTCTTAAGGTCTAAAAGTATTCATTATATAGGGAAAAGAAAAAAGTTAAAGATCAATGCCTTCTTTCACTTTGACTACCTTGCTTTTAGATAAATAATGTGTATATGAAGATCACCATGAATAATAGATAGAAGATATGGTATTTCAAACAAAATATTAAATCAGCAGGCACAAAGTGGTATAACAAACAAAATCTGACCAAATTATGCCTTGGAATAAACAGAAACATTTTTTTATAATTTCTAGGAAAACAGTCCAGAATTTTGTCTGTGTGTTTTGTCTGTATGCTCACATGCATGTATGCATGGGAAACATGAGGAATTCAAATGCATTTCCACTCTCTGCACATTCTGCCCCCACTTTCCTACACGGATATAATGTATACATGTGCTTGTGACAACATCCACTTTTATGAATGTTTTCATCATATATATTTTCCATATGGAGTGGTCATGAAAGGTGTAGGAAAGAAAAACTGGGGAAGGTAAAGTTACTCACTTGTCTGCACACCTGAATATAACATATACAAAAAAGATATGGCATGCAAATATATATATAGAGACATGTAAAAATGAAATGTTTTTACACATTAGGAAGCTACACATTAGCACGGATATGTATCTTGTTTCTATATACTTGTTTATATTTGCACCTTTTAAGTTTATATGTGTGTGTATCCAGGTATGTTTAAACATACCGAGAAATGCAGGTGGGACATTAATCATTGAGAATTTTTGAGAGAACTGTTCTGTGTATTTTCTGCTTTGTTGGTCTTCCTTAGGTCAAACCTGCAAGAGATTATAATTTGACTTCCCCTCTCAGCTGCACCGGAGAATAATCATTGCTGAGTCTATAGAGAGGTGCCAGCTATTATCTCATTGACAGGTGAAGCAGCCAGAAGCTACTTTTTTCACACTTTCAATCAGAAAAAACAAAAAAAATTAGAACATCTTTTCCTTTAAGATTTACATCAATCATATTTCTTTCTAGGTTATCCTTGTTAAGTTAATGCTGATGTAAAGCCCTGCTGGATGCTGCCTGGTGCTTAGCCCATGCCTAAGGTGTTCCTTTCTGAATGTACTTAAAAGAAGGGGTTATTTACTGAATGTACTTAAAATTGTTAAAAGCAAAGATTTTAAAAACTGTCATTCTTACAAAACAAACAGATATCGAGACGTATGAGACAACTTTTTGACTACTTAGACCTCAACTTTTTTAAAGACAAGATTAACATAAAAGAATTAAATAATTTGGGCTGTGACTATAGCAGACTCTTTAGCTGAATCATACGTGGAGCTGATTGACTCTTAAAAATTAATTCAGAGACAAACAGAGAGCCTTACTGCAGGAAATATCAGTAGTAGGGCAACCTCTCATGAACTAATACAGTATCATGTGGCTATTTCCTGGAATGAAACTAAATTTGAAATTTGTATCAAATATCATTTATTTGTAGGAGCAGTCAACAGACTCCAAACTGTATTTTAGCAAGGAATAAAGGTTAAGGAATAAAACCAATACCTGTTGCCTATGTCTGTGCATCAAGCTCACTTTAGGACATTTGCTGTCTCTGCTCTGAATATGCATCACATCATTTACACTGTTATGCCATACTGCCATTTAATGTTATAACAATGGCAATCACTATTTTTCTTGTGGTGAGTTTATTTTCTCATGTTATTTTAACTGCTCAAATGCTGAACACAAGATGAGAGGGAACTCTTCACTAACCTGCAGTCTGGCTGGTTTACTGGTTTGTGAATTCAAAACACTCATACTGTCATTCTATAACCCTTAGAACAGATATAAGGGATATTGGTAAGGACATGGCAATGGAGGACAGGGATGAACAATAATCCAAGAGATTAATATATTTTAAGAACTGTCAGCAATTCCAAGGCTAATTCTCTTGTATTATTAATAATATGCTAATAAATACAAAAGTCTTTGAAAAATTATCAGGTTATAACTTTGTTTTTTCTTATGTCAATCAAACATAATTTTTAAAAGGGCAGATGAAAACATTTACAGTGCAAGTCAGAATTACAATTAATGACTTCCTGTTATATATAAAAAAGTATTTCTGTAAACAACATTTTGTGCTATATAGAACAGTGTAGGAGCCTTAGAGTCATTAGCCAAATTTTCATTTTGCCAATGTCTTCACAGAGTCATTCTCACACATCCACTTTCTAGCAGCAGTGGGGAGAAGGGAAAATAACAAGAAAACAGTGTTCTGCATGCCCATTATAATCACAAATTACCTACAGTCCTGGAGATATATGAACACTTTTTGTGTACTAGAATCTCTCATGTAGATTTTTGAAAAAGCCTAAGCTGGTGGTAAGAGCTAAGACCACTAACATCGCTAGAGGTACACTGAAGAACTTTAACAACTGGCTTGCAACAAGAATTAATGTGCATAGATTTACATAGCCAACCATACTTTATCAGAACCAGATCCATTATTTTCACTGCTTCATTTCAATTTCTGCATAGTGTAAGGAAGTGCAAACAACATTACAATTCATTTTTCATTTCTTACTCCCTCCTTTTGTTAATCTGGAAAGAATAAAAAGTTAATGAAGTTAATTTCTTGGCACATTCATACTACTTGATAAGATGTGACTTGCAATATTAAGGTGTCAACAGAGTTAAAATAACGAACTTAAAGAGATGGAAGACGTTCCAAATAAAACAAAAATATTCTGGTTTTAGCAATACTATTTGCAACATAAGTATTATGCATGACATGATGTTCTTGGTAGCCTACACTCTGATATTTCTAATGACATCTGGAATTACCGAATGCTTTAGTGTTAAAAAAAGAATATTTGTTATTTCCTACTTTTTACTGCACCATGCACCATATATACTTTTTTTTGTCTTTTTAGGTTGAGAAAGGAACCCCCAAACAGCAAAATTAGACAACAAAAACTTTCTTGCCTTCTCTTATCTGAGAAGAAGCAATAACCTTCATGAGTAGGAATATGTAGTGTTTCATTTCAAGAGTGAATGCATACCTTCCAAGAAATAAAGGTAGAAATATTCATCAACTCCAAGGCAAGCAAGCAAAATACTGATACTGACCTATTCCTGAAAACAAACATATCATCAATTTAATGTAGCTTATCCAGGAATGTGGCAAAAGCAAAGGATTAAGGAGTGTAAGTATGCATTCAGAGTTTTTAAGTATAAAGTTTTATCTGCAGAAGGGAATATTTAGCCTTTGGTGGGAGGTAGAATGAAAAAGTATTTAAATGATTGTGACTAGACTCTCAACTGACTTAAACAGTTTTGGATAGATTATTCCTTCCCTTTCTTGACAATGTGCTTTTCTCCAGACATACTCTATTTCTTGACCTAACAGCTTTCACTGGAAAAATTGTCGAAAAAGAGCAAAAGCTCTCTAGCCTAGGAAGGACTGAAGAGATGAATTGATTATTGCCTAGCCTGGTCGTTTCTGCCAATTGCAATGCCAAAAAGAGATTTCATAGCCTCATTTGGTAGCACAAGCTAGAAATAAATGACTGAGAAATCAAGACTAGTCAAGGATAGATTGATGTCAGAAAGAGGAGGGAAAGGTTCTCCCTGCGTTAGACTCAGTAGAAGAGAAGAATGCGTAAAAGTTACACCAGAACTCAGTTATAGTGAACTCTCAAAAATATATGCAAAAAGTAGAAAAGGAATATTCATGTACCACTCTGTGGTCCAAAAAAGAGGAGGAAAGTAATGAGCAAGTTTA
>JAOTQZ010001562.1:152786-162006 GCA_026546895.1 Pogonocichla stellata | reverse complement strand
TAAATTGCTCCCTGGAGCTTTGCCAGAATAAATTATTTCACTTAGCAAAAGCTGGGTCTGCACTGCTAAGCTCTAAAGCTGATACACCTGGTTTGGGCAGCAACTATCCTCAGTCATGTGGATACACAGCCTCACAGGTTTCTTAAGTATCCTTTTTCTCATTAGGACATCTTTTTTCTTTGACCACCTCTGGCAATCTGAAGTGACACAGCAACTTTTTAGATGACACTTGCTCGGACTCACTTTATCAAACTTGGTAAGAAACTAGCCTAGAGGGAAAGGAGCTGGTGATAAAATGGCTTTAGGGCATCCTTGTCATGCCTGCTGGACTATGTTTAACCAGCTTTCAGCAGAGCCACATAAGAGGACCGAAAGTTTAGACTGCACAAATAAATGCTTGCTACTTATTGAGCGGCTACAGGTGCACTCCCACTGAAGTTCAGGACAGTAAGTGCAACAAAGGATTGGTCTTTTTTGTTTAGTTTCTTTCTTTTTTTATACATGAAAAATCTGACTATCTGATTTTACCATTTTTACTATTAGTCTTCTGAGGAAGAATGCACAGGAAGTTCTTGCTTACTACGGGGAAGAATATCTTTACTGTGCAGGGCCAGTGAAGTGGCACAGATTGCCCAGAGAAGTTGTGGAGTCTCTCTCACTGGGGATATTCAAGAATCATCTGAGCGTGGTCCTGTGCCACATGCTCTGGGATGACCCTGCCTGAGCAGGGAGGTTGGACCAGGTGACCCCCTGTGGTCCTTTCCAACCTTACCCATTCTGTGATTCTGTGGGGCAGCAGAGATAAGAATTTCATGCACGGCCAAAAGATATTGTTAACTAGAACAAAATCACTCATTACATATTAAAAGCTGCCATAAATGCAAATAGGCTTTTTATCAAGGAGAAAACTAAAAAAAAAATCCCATAAAAATAGTTCAGTTCACTGTGATGACAATAATTTTAATGCAAAAATATTTTTTTCCATCTCACTCACACTTAAGATATGTGTATTGATCATGGGGATGGTAGCGTGAACAATATGTTTTCTCATACTTGGTAACAATTAACGAGGTAAAATACATTCTGAGGGGAAGAAACAACCATTTCAAATCAGTCTTTGCAATGTAAAGGTGCTAAATAGAGGTGTTCTACACAGTGCATTTTAAGAATGAGAGGTTGAATTATGTAGGATAAATGACACTGTGAGTAATAGCAACATAATATTTTCCTATTTTATTTTACTCCTTTAGAGCTCAGTCTCCTTTAAAATTAAAGCCAACTGACCTTGCAGGACAAGGATCCAGATTACACTCTTGAAGTTTCGGCTTTGGCTTGATATTTTCAGGATAATAGTGACAGTATTGATCTGCTACTACCCGATTACTTCTCAGATCAAAGCACTCAGCAGATGTCAGTTGATAACCTGCGATACACAGAAGAATAAATAATATGAGATGTGATGTTCTTCCTGTCTGGCTCTGAATTGTATCTAAGTTCTGGTTTGGAAAAGAAAACTAATTTCATCTCACTTTAGTGCTTTTGGACATAACAGCTGTTGTTTTAGATTGATAATTTTCAGATTGAAAACAGCAATGTAAATCACATGCAGTAAGAAACACAAGATAACCAGTATGGTCAAACAAAAATTCCTAAGTCTAGAAAAAACAAAGGAAAAAAAAAGGCTGAGGTTTCTTAGTCATCAAGAATTGTGCCATCAGTTTCAGTATAGAGAATAAACCTGCTGGTAGGAACAAGGACAAATGGAGATATCTTGTTTTACCAAATCCAGGCCCAAATCCCATCATGCCTTATGTTTGACAGTTGTAGCATTAAATGCAGATATGTGGCTATCAAGATACACTTTATCTACAGAATCTGGCACAATGCTGAAAATCTACTACCATATTGCTAAATCCCTCCCTTCATTCAGTTGAAACTATTTAAACTTTTAGAATTTGCCCATTTTTAAGGTCCAAAACTCAGGGCAGAACTTGGGACAGGTCATGTATGCAGATGACAGCTTCTGAAATACAGTGGTAATTCATTACCTCCACCACAGGATGCTGAACAAGGGAAAAAATCAGTTTCCCTCCATCTGTGAATGATAGGCTGGTAGAAGATGAACTGGACTGAACTGTCAGCAGCACCAGCATAATGGATCTGAAAAAGAGGTTATATCAAAGAGTCAACCTAGCACAAATGCTGGGAAGAACCTTGCAACAAGCACCTTGCAGGCTGGAGACACCTTCCTGAAATACCAGATATACTTTGCAATATGAAAACTAAACACAAAAACAAAGCATGGATAAGTGAGAAAATCTTGGGTTCAAAATAGAGTCAAATAAATTTCTGAGCATAACCAGTGACCATTTTGAGACCACATTCTGAAAAAAATGAGTGCTTGGCAAATGTATGATTAGTGCCTATTGAATAATCTTTTAGGGACAGAGGATAGGAACTGATGTTCAATGAATCAGAAAATCACCTTCCTCTACCTACTGACCCTGACAAAAGGACATAGATTTTAGATCTCCAATGTTTCCCAAAAAACATTCTCTGACCAGTTATAACACACTTGATAGTATAGAGTAAAATATGGGAAGCTACATTGCGAAAAATAATAAACAGTACAAAAAAACTTGAATTCACCATTTTTTTCCTGAGGTGAGGTCTTTATTTCATTCTTCTTTGTGGCACTGTCATTACTATGAAGTTTGTTCTTCTGCTGACTTTATTTTGCTTGCAAAAATGCTTCTATCATAGGCATGGAATGCTGGCTGGGGCTAAGTGCACATCAGCAAAACTCTCTTTAGAGCATCCAAGACACCTGAGCTTAAAAGTTGGCATGCTCTCAGTACTAGGTGTGCTGAATGGATGTCCCACATAAACAAGAGTTTGTAGTGCAAGGACTGCAAAACAAGAGACCTTCACACTGGTAAAGCAGCACCACTTGCACCTTCCTGTTTGATATCTATGCTGATTAATCCAGTTATAAGGGCTTCAAAATCTCAGCAGGTTATCCCTTGTCCCTACCTTTACGCCTCTGCATAAACAGCTGGCAAGGGATGAACAAAAATCGGCCACTAAAGTCCTCTCCTATTAATTTATCCTAGGACCCAGTGTTTCAGTGCTGCTTGAGTGTTTCTGCATCAGTGGCATGATGCTATCACAGCAGAGAAAACTGCCAAATCACAGCTAGAAAATATGGACTCTTCTCCAAGGCAGTACTGCTGCTGTCAGGAGCAATCCTTCCCCCCCTTTTTCAGACAGCTTAAACTGTTTAACCACTGCCTTCTTTTCCTTTTTTTCCTCTCATGTTTCAAATGAGTCTCCTAGTTTTGGAAACACCATTTTCCCCTCACTCTTCTCTCTTTCCAAAAACCAAGAGACACTGTCAAAGAATGATCTGTGAAACAGAAGCAAAAACATGACAAATTGAGATGAACTTGGGTTGCTTGTTTTGTTTTCCCCTGTAGATGGACAGCAACACAATCACAAATCAAGATATATCTTGAAGAGCAGCAGGAGTGCAAGAATATTGATGCATGCATGAGGTCTGGTCCACTGAGAATAAGGCTGCCCTTTTCTAATTAAACAGTGATGTCAATTCTCAAAAGGAAAAAACCCCAAACCAGCTGTAGCAATACAACTGCTTCAGCAATTGGGAGGCCTTTTGTACAGATCAATATTGTTTGAATGTGTGTGTCAGAAACTGGATACCTAATTCCTTGTGCAGAGATGGTGCATTAATTACACACTTCAGAAGGTCTTTCTGGGCTCGTGAAAGCCTCAGGCACTCCTGGGAATAATATTCTGTTGTGCTGGAAGCCATCTGGGGAGGTCTCTGATCTCAATGTGCAGGAAAGGCATTCTCGGGGGCGAACTCTGCTTTTGCTCTTTGTTTCTTAAAGATCATCAGTGATTCCTAAACTCAGATCTACTCAGCAGTACAGTCTGCAGTGAATCATGAAGAACAGGTCAAGAGCTCACACGTGGGCTACTATAAAAGGAAGGGGAGGAAAAAAGAGTTTACATTGAAAAAAAAATCAGGAAGAAAGAGAAGTTCCTCTCTCTCGGCAGACTATTCCTGCATGTCTGGAGTTAACTGTTTCAACACAGAGAAAAGACAGATGTACCATCTTTTGTAGCTTAATGTGGAAGTCACTCATATAGCCAATGATGATAACATAGGTGAGAAAGATCTACAATGAGCCCCAGTCATAAGCTCAAATTATACAAAACAAGCAAATAAAAGAAGCATACACAGTATTGTATATTTTTAAGGAGTATTGTAAGCAGAAGAGGAACAATAAATGGTGATTCCACATAGCAAAAACTTCTTTTTTGTTTTATTTGACTGTTAAAGCTAAGATATTTATCCAGGAAAAAACATTACTGGCTATTTGGGTCCTGAAAAACTCAGGGTGAGACTTGACAGCTAGATGCTGTAAGAAATGTTGTGCTTTGACTGCACAGGGCCAAGTCCCACACATTGAAATACTCAGTTCTCTAATATGATGAAATTTTTTACCTTTGCAGTATTAACAACACCCTTGTAGCTATGAGAAATGCCAAAGATCCAAATAGAGATGGCCATCACCTGAGAATCTCAAGCTATTCCTCTAACTAACAATGAATTTTGCACACTTAGGTAACTGAAAAAATGGCAATTGATCATTATATCTGCAAATAAAATCCTATCTAAATTTATTAATAGCTTAAGTCAGAATACTCAGATCTTGCAGAGTACTCATCCCTGCATTTGTGCATGGTAACTCCCTAGATATCATCCTTGACTTGCTTTCGGTGGAATTTGAAGGACTGCTAACATTAGAGCAGCCCTCACCACTTTCACAGAATCAGAGAATCACAGAATGAACTAGGTTGGAAAAGACCTTTGAGTTCATCAAGTCCAACCTATGACCTAACACCTCCTCATCAACTAAACCATGACACTGAGTGCCATGTCCAGTCTGTTTTAAGTATCTCCACAGACAGTAACTCCACTACCTCCTTGCGCAGACAATTCCAGTGTACAATCACTCTACTACTGAAGAATTTTTTCCTAATGTCTAGCCTAAACTTCCCCTGGCGCAGCTCAAGACCGTGCCCTCTCGTTCTGTCACTATTTGCCTGGGAGAAGAGACCAGCTCCCACCTGGCTACACTCTCCTTTCAGGCATCCCAAGCTCCCTCAGCCGTTCCTCACGGGGTTTGTGTTCCAGCCCCTCACCAGCCTCGTTCCCTCTTCTGGACCCTCTCAAGGGTCTCAACGTCCTTCCTAAACTGAGGGGACACAACCGGACACAGCACTCAAGGTGTGACCTCACCAGTGCTGAGTACAGGGGAAGAATGACCTCCCTGCTCCTGCTGGCCATGCTACTCCTGATACAGGCCAGGAGCCATTGGCTCCTTGGCCACCAGGGCACACTGCTGGCTCATGTTCAGTTGCTGTTGACCAGAACCCCCAGGTCCCTTTCTGCCTGGGCACTGTCCAGCCACACCGTACCCAGCCTGTAGCACTGCAGGGGGTTATTGTGGCAAAAATGCAGCACTCGGCACTTGGACTTCTTAGACATCATAATTTTCTCATTCTAGGCAATATAAAGTACTAGAGAAAGGAAAATGTTTCCACAGTGCGCCTCATTGTCTCCTGAAGAGAAAGGGAGTCCAACTTTAAAAGCACCACTGCAGGAAAGCAAAACACACTAAGATATCAGGGAGCATTACAAAGACTATCTCATTCAAGGAGGAAATCAGTAAAGTTTGGAGTCAATAGGGAAGAATGATAAAGAAGAACGTGAACAATTCTTATAAAAGATTGGTAAGTTGGCATATTTACTGTAGTTACATATCCTAAAGGATACTGTGCCAATTTAATTTGTAATAAATCAACTGTAAAGAATTATATCTCTATTTAAAGCAACAAGGATTAACAAACTGTCAATGTATTGAATAGTTATTTATAATAAACTTCAATATAGCAAATTTAAAGAATAAGGAGTGTAATTTAATACAACATAACCACTGTCATTCAGTGTATGAAATTAAGTTAGCAACCATTAAATCATTTGACAAAATACTTGCTGATTTTATTGGGCCTGTGCTCATAAAAGACTAAAATTTGGATCTGGAGAAAAGGTACATGATTCAAGTGGTCCAAATGTTCCACAAGGATGCATTCAGTAAAAATAACAGTTTGCATAGCGTATTTGACCTGCAGACTGGAAACAGAACAAGGTTGCAAGCTTTCTTTTGTAAGCAAGTAGTGATTAGGTACATTTTCCTTCAGCCCAAGTGAAGCAAGTAACTTCCTCACTACAGATTTTTCTACTGACACAACATATTTTTATACAGCTGAGTTTAGCAATGCATAATACCTCATTAACATTTAACAGCGTGAAATATGTCTCTGTGAAGGTTTTTGCATTGGGTTTTTTTTAAATGTAAAATAGGAAGGAAGGTTGTTAAACTTTATTTTTCTCTGGAAAAGCAAAACAGAAAATGTTTTCCCTTCACATTTTTCCATCTGATGTCAGGAGATTACGTTAGAGTTTTCCTTATTTTCACTCATGACTGACATTTAAATAAGTTTTGGAGATGGTAAGGAATAATAATTCATTCATAGCTATAAATACCCAAGATATGTTTAATTAGGAGAAAACAGATGACCTAACAGAAGTTTAAATCTTGGCAAATTTACTTACATTAACCAAAGCCTTCCAATTAAATTTCAGCCAGCTGGTCGCTTCTAATCCTCTCTTGTTCAGTCTATTTGAATGATTTTTAGTTATTGAGTTAGTTTGTGTTCTCTTTGTTTTTCTGGTTTTTTAATGCCACTTTCATCCATCACTTGCAACACCAAACAAAGCATTTTATGTGAGAATGAATCAAAGATTAAATGTCAGGGGCCCTACTAAACTGGGGATGAAGCCAAAAGCATTTAGAAAAATATGAAACTTTATCACACATCCATAACTCCAAGCTAGCAACCCATAAGGAATGTAAATTGAAGATAGTCGCCAACTCTCTGCCCCAGTTGTTAATGAGATTGCTGAATATTAGGCTAAGAATCCTTGTTTATTCCACATTAGGGCATTTGTTTTCTACTCATAGTGTCAGAGAGGAGGGGAGTCAAAGGGAATGACAAAAAGTTGGCACTGCCACTCCAGTGTACATCCTGCAGGTCATTAGTACTGTCTTTCTCCTGTACCATGAAGCACCATGTGTTCCTAGTTTCTCATACAGTCGGGAAGAGCAAAGCTGTGTTACCCAAACAGGTAAGTAGTTTTACTTTGGCATGGGTTTTCTGCTTTGATTATTTTCAGGGAAAAATCCTGGTTAATAACATGAACGGTGGCTGAGTTCCAGGTCCTTATGCAGTTCAGAACACAAGAACTGGACAGAATATATGACTGAAGTGTTACTGTTTTCTTTCTATAGCTGGACATGGAGGAAGAACAAACAAAAAACAAAACACACACTGAAAAAAAATGTATTTGTACATCCAGTTTTTGTAACTACAGAGGAAGTTGATTTGTCACAGTCTGTTTCCATCAATGAGCTGACACAGGAAAGATGCATGTGTGGTCTTGGAGAAGAAATCCATTTTTCCACACAATTCTGTGAAAGGCATAAGGCAGCAAGATTTTTAGACTTATTACTTCTGACAGTTTGGCATTTTAAATGCATGTAATTACATATACAAAGAAATGTTGGATGAGAAAGCCTAGCCAAAAAAAACAAAGCTCTGATATTTTACAGTCTAAAAATGGGACAATTTTGAAGGTGAATACTTGTTTAAATTAGACATCCTGCACAATAATAAATTAATCTGATGCAGTAAGCAACAGGAATCATATTTATTTTTAATTTTGGCAAAGCACAAGGCTCTAATTTGGTATTGTTACAGTCACATTCCACTGTACTGGACAAAAAGGAATGCAATGGAAGGATTAATCTTTCCAAATTACCAAACATTAAAATGACAAAACCCCACATGTTGCGTTATAAAGTAGACAGTAAACAGAAAGATCAGTTATCTTAGTTTTGTTAGTTGCTGAAAAAAAATATTTTCTTCTTTCTTAAAGTTTAAAAAATTAGAATTGAAAAGTGCATAGAGAGAAACTATTAAGAAGTTTTCCCAATTTCTTGTTTTAATTCCAATGGTGTATACTATACTATCATGGGAATTATGTTTTATTCAAAGACTAATAAATCTAATGCAGAACATATATATAACCGGATCCCTGCAGACCCTGTGTAATCTCTACATGAGGCGTTAATATCCTCTGCACTGCAATGGTTATTAACCGTTCATTAATGGCCAAGTGTTCTGAAGAAAGGTGTGCTTTGCACGTGCTCGGTAGAAGAGGAAGGGGAACTGTGGCATACGAGGGTCAGCAGACCCTTCTGTATTTCCACAGAAACAGCAGGACTGAGAGATAGCTAACCACTGAAATCACTGAATAACTTGATTTCCAGGTTTCTTTAGAGAGCCTAAGAGAATCAGGAGAATCTTGAAACATTCTTTCCTTGAGACCAGTATTATTGTTTAGTGCACTGAACTTTACACAAGTGATGCAAAAACTGAGTTAAGCAAAGCTTGAGTAATTTGCCTGAGGCTTGAGAAGAGGTTCATGAAAAAAATTAAAATTCAGATCTGCTGAGTCCTGGCCCTATGTCATAAGCAGTAAATTATCTTTCATTGCAATGCTGAAACTGTCATCTCTTACATATTCAGAAACAAACACCAAATCATTCCTTAGCCTTCTATTTGCTAAGCTAAATACATTCAATTTCTGTCTTGTACCATAAGGAAGATCATAGTGTTCTAGATATTTGTCTCTGGAACATTTCCAAATGTTCAGCATCCTTCTCCATATGTAGGTACTTTCAATAGACACTGTATTTCACTATGACAATCCAGTAGTTATTACAATAACATATCCAGAATCAGGATAGGCTCTGTTTTACTTAATACATGCTGATTTAGACACATTAGGCTCACACAAGCTACTTATGGCTACACTGTCAGACCAAGAAAACTCAACCAAACCTTTTAAGATAATCACAACTGCCTATGATAAAGCCTCACATATTTGTGAGTGCCAGTTTAAGGCTGAACTTTTTCAGTCTGTGTGAATTAGCTCTTATATGGATTCATCCAAATTTAAAAAAAAATAAATAAGTAAAAGGAGAGTCAACAACACCGGGAAAGT